>JARJRE010000235.1:0-64753 GCA_030783385.1 Akanthomyces dipterigenus | reverse complement strand
ACCCACCCCCCCGTCCAGTCTAATCCTACCTCGTCTCCCGAGCCCGTTGTCGTCTCTGTCCGCGTCTGCTGGAGCCATTGCTGCCATTTCACCTTTTCCTCCCATTCTCAATCTTGCCTACAAAACTGCTCCCTCGCTGCGAATCTTTCTTCTTTCCCTCGATTCCTGTTCGACGTCCTAGACACCCATATCCAGTTGACTTCTCGGCCGGACCACGGCGAATCCTTTTCTCGCCTCGCACC
This sequence comes from Akanthomyces dipterigenus, assembly GCA_030783385.1. NCBI lineage: Eukaryota > Fungi > Ascomycota > Sordariomycetes > Hypocreales > Cordycipitaceae > Akanthomyces > Akanthomyces dipterigenus. The sequence continues at coordinate 64,511 of JARJRE010000235.1, read as the reverse complement.
ACCACCGGCCCCAGACTCCAGGTCGCAGGCAGGTCGCAGATCCGGCACCGCAAAGTCGGCCGCGTCGATCGTCGCCTCAAGCCAGCAATTGCCATTGTCGTCTCTGCTCCACGACCGGTTCTCGCCCCCTTCACGCGCCCTGCCCGCTGGCTCCAAACCGCCTCGGCCATTTCGACTTTGTGATCACTGATTACGCGGCAGTTCACGTCCCCTGGTCGCCATCTGCATATGCAGTGTTCAGTGCTCAGCATAACCTGAGACTGCCTAGATCGATGCCTGTACGCCTGTAACTTCCGCAGAAATTCTCCGCGGCTCCCTGCTCCGGCTCTGCTACACGCAGACCTCCCATTAGCCGGGGCTGCTGCTCGTCTCCAACGCCCCGGACAGCGCCTCGTCTCGACACACTTGAACAATGGCGGCAGCTCAGCTTCCCCCTCTCCAATTCGACGAGGGCGGTCTCCAGATTGTTCTCCTGCCCTCGCTCGATGATGGAGAGGCCGGCTCCTTTGACGATCCCTTTGCCGAATACTTTGGCCGTGACGACGATGAAACCAACGAACCCGAGGACAGTGGCACGCCAATGCTGCACTCACCAAAGACCACACACGAACTGCACGGGGAGACGCTGCAGCCGACATCCTATCAAAGCAGGCCGCACTCGGCCGAACAGCGCTGCCCAGACACTGCACAAACCGAACGTACAACTCAATCGCCGGCTCCCCCGCAACAAGAAGAGCACCACCAGCCTGTCCAGCAACTTGTTGAAACAACCCCCACACAACACTCGCGGCATCCCTCTGCAGAATCCTTCGAGCCAGATGCGGAAACGGCTCGTTACACGCAGGGCTCGCCGTCGACTGCAGACAACTCTGCACCTGAACATCCTATTCCGGCTTTCCAGCATGCTTTTGCCGAGTCTCTGCGAGAAGCAACCGAGGGAACGGCCGTGCAGAAACCCAAACTGCAAGAGATGGACGCCAGGTCACGCCGCGAACTCCTTCTCAGCCAAGACAAGGATGCCGAACCCTTTGATATCAAATGGCGATATCGACCAGGCCAGACCCAGCACGAGGTCATGAAGCTCGTCGCTCAAATCTCCTTTGGTGTTTACCTCATGTTCAACGGCATGGCCAACAGCAACTCGCAAGTTATCGGTATTCTCCAGGGCCACATTGACGAAATCGACGAGTTCCTCGAGGTTACCCTCGAAGATTTGAACCAGGCTGTGGATGATTTGACAAAGCGTATTCAGCACCTCAAGCTCCCCATGGAAAACATTACAGTCTTTGAGCAGCTGCTGGAGGACCGCAAATTTCGCGCCGAGATTCTCGATGGCAATGAAAGGATAGATGGTATACTCACACGGACCAACGCAGCTATGCGACAGTGGGACGATGATATCGAAGCGGGCCTCCGAGGCAGCACAGTCTTTGCTAGCTGGCTCAACGATCAAGCCGACGGTGATTGGCGCGAGGAGCAGCCCGATCTCATCGACGTTTTTGATGCTATGAAGGGCAACACTGATGGCTGGCTGAATGCTTTTGAAGACATGAATGATCGCGCCCAGGAGATCAACGGTCTCATCATGACACTCATGACAATCATCACCGAGATGGAGAGCAAAGCGGGGGAAGTGAGTCGAAGAACTTGGGTAAGTCACTCACCTTGTGTCTGTTGCTCATACGGCCCGACTAATTGCTCTTTTTAGACTTCTGTAGCGCCGTTTTCTACTCCAGGGGGGGCACCCCTACCGCTCTCTACGCACAAGTCCGTCAATGGCGCTTCCCCATCGCCACCGCCCTCCCGCCATTCGCATGCCAAATCAACCATCCCTCAAGTCTCTCATACCTATGTCCCCAATCCCCTGTCGCTGACACCGAATGAGTCCAACAAGGGAGATGAGGAGGAGGAAGACGACGATGATGATGATTTATTCTTTCCGCTCCCGGGCGGTCTGCCCTTGCTGCCTCCAAGCAACAATCGTCACCGCGACAATGCCTCCGTCTCGTCAAAACCACGCTCAGAAATGATTGCCGATTCTCCGACGATTCACATGCCGGAGACACGCAGCGTTGCCACATCCGAGGATGCATCGCTGTACATTCTCCAGCCGCGGACTTATACTCCGCAGCCTCCTGCTCCGGTTCCGTCTCCCATGCTGATAGCATCTCCATCGTCCGCAGAGCCTGCGCCTCTGCATAGACGATCTTCTCTCCGAGATCGTATCACCAACCCGCCTACCTCTATTCAAATCCCGCCAACATCCACCCCTGACTCTCCACTGTATGTGCCCTCGTCGGCCTTTGGGACACCCCGGACCACTAGCTCAATGCACGATCTACGAAGCCCGGAAAACGGCTATAACCGCCCGCCACCGCGGTCTCACGGCGCCTCGCCCCTGGACACGCCGACTTCCGACATGCGAACCTTTACGCCGTCGCCTTTCTCTGAGCATCACGCCTTCCAGCCTGTCCGAGCCTCACCGCACTCGCCCCTACAGCAACGACCACACACCGCCGCGGGACCGCAGCAGCGGCCTGGCACGGGGCAGATGGGACACAAGCCTACACCGCTCGGCGCCATGACCAACATGAGCAGTGTTTCGGTCGCACGACCGCCAATGGACCGCAACCATACCTCGAGGAGCGGCCTGTCACACAACACTACAGATCGGCAACTCAAGAAGAAGAAGAGCGCCTTTGGCTGGTTCAAAAAGGCGTTTACCATGGATGAAGATGAACGCGCCGCCTTTGAGGCGCGCAAGGCGGCAGCCTCGCCGCAGCAGCAGAGATACTACGATCCCACCACGCCTCGGTTCATTGACGGCAAGAGAATACGCTAGAAGCTACGTATTCTCCTGTGCTTTTCCGGAACGGCGTCTGGTGGGCGACATTTGTACATTTTACCTCGGATCCTTTTCCTGGATGCCACAAGATAATACCATGAGCTGGCTACCTCGTGCCCAACGCACTCGCTATTTTTAGAAACAAAGAGACAAGGAGTCTTTCTAAAAACGTCTCTTATCTGCATACGAAAACAAAAGCGTTGCTAGAGAGCATCGATGTTTCTCTTTACACAATGTCTTTCCTCATCTTTCTTTCGCTCCTCAACTAAGACGTTGCTTTTTTGTTATATACCAAGTCGACATTTTTGCACTTATTCTCCTACCACCTTGTCGAATACCACACTGCTAGAGAGCCTTTGTGTAGAGCAATATGAGCAGATTTAAACCTCTTCATCTCTAATCCCTCGAACCTGAATATTATATGAATTCATGCAGTCGGTCCTACAGGAAACATCATATCAACAATCCGTCAAGATCAACTCGTAAATGTGCCTTTATAGTTGCTTTATCATGATCAAATGTTGAAAATCATGTGCATGTACTCATCTATATTCTAAACGTCATGTAGTCTACATTTCACGTCATCTACTTATTCGCCCAACCCATAGCTCCGCACCCGGCTGAAGAAGAATGGCTTGTTGTTCTTGAGCAGAAACTCGGCCCAATCCTCGGTCAGCTTGTTGTAGCTATAAAAGCCCGACAGCACCAGCTTATTGTTGCGAGATGTCGTGGCCTTGCCCGCGCTGCGGACTTGCAGGTCCATTTTGAAAATGTACTTTGTGCCGACGCCCTCTGTCTCGATGGAGAGCTCATCGTCCCCGCTCGGGGCACTCCCGCTCCCGCTCCCTCCTCCAGCCGCGGTGGGCGGGGAGAGCTTCCAGCGGCCGCGGTGGGCGAGGCGCATGACGGCGCTGGGGAGGTGGTTGTTCTGGGCGGCGTCGGCGCGGTGCAGGCGCAGGGCGTCGCGCGTCATGTAGTGGACGACGTCGGCGGGCGGGTTGGACGCGAGCAGGCTGATGCAGGTGCCGTCGCGGAGGAAGCGCAGGTAGCGGTAATAGGTGACGATGTGGATGGGCGCGCCGCCCCAGGTCAGCTGGTTGGTCGACGCCTGCCCGGAGCGCACGTAGTTGACGGTGGAGATGTAGCACCCGTCGAAGCGGATGCGCGGCCGGTTGCGGAACATCTTCTTCCACGTCGGGTACACGGACGGCGTGAGAGAGAGCGTCGCGGCCTGCCGGCGGGCGTCTCGGCGCTGCGCGCGCTCGCGCGGGCTGAGGCGGGGATGAGGAGGAGGAGGAGGCGCAGTGTCGTCAGGGCTGCCGGAGACGGCGCCGGAGCTGCCATCACCGTCATCCTCTTGCTCGTCGTCCGAGTCGGCAGACAGAGGACCCCACTCGATGCCGCGGCTCCAGCGGTAGTGCATGCCGGCGAATCCAAACTCGGGTCCGAGGCAGAGACGCCGCCAGATGTGCTGCTCGCTGGCGACGAGGTATGCCAGCCGCTTGCAGACGAGGGAGAGGCGCACGTACTCGGCGACGTCGGCGACGGCCACGTCGTGCATGATGTGCGTGAGGAGCTCATCGGGGAGACGGGCAATTGGGCAGGGGGGGATGGGCGCGCCCTCGACTTCCGGGACGGCGGGCTCGATGTGGAGGGTGGCGAAGCCGGACAGAAGCTCGGAAAAGGTCTTGGGTGGCGCGGCCTCGGGTTCAACTGCCGGTTGTGCGTTGATTGCAGAGGCCGCTGGTGCTGCTGTGCTGGAGGCGGGTGCTTGGACTACCGGCGCTTTTGACGCTGCTCCTGCTGGGAAGTGCTTTTCACGATATCTGCGCTCTACACCGTGATCCATCTATTACTGTCAGCACAGTGGTTGCTGCAGAGGGGAATCGAGGCATAGTCTTACTTTGTAAGCTTTCCGATAGAGCTGCAGACTGTCGCCCATATTTCCCTCGGCCTCCTTTTCCATGGCCTCCTCATAATGATCCAGAGCCGATACCAATTTCGTTTCTTTCGGCTTGGACGCAGCGTCAATGCCTCTGGTATGAGTTCTGACTTCTGAGGGACCAGCAAGTGGCGGGGCGGGTTCATCGAATGAACGCCCTCCTACATAGTCTAACCCTTCATCCAAGATAAGAGCTCGTCGAGCGGCTGTAGGGCTAGGGGGGCCATTTGCCTTTGTGATGGTCCCTGGCCGCACAGCTGAAGAGGAAAATGACTGGTGCAAGCCGTCATGTCGTTGACTGTGGCTCTGCCGGCGACGGTGGCTGGCAGACGAGGATGAGTGTGCTGCTGTGTCGGCGGAACGCGGTCCCCTCTGGATTTGAAGATCGGAGAGCCATTGCTTTCTAAACGACTCAAGCTCAGAGTCGAGGCTATCACCGGAAGACATGATGGATGTGACGGGATGCAATTAGGCGGAGTAGACGGGTTGATCTCTTATCGGCGGACTGCCGTCGGACTTAAGATCGAGGTGGTGCCGTAGTGTCGAAGGGGCGGCTGAGAGAGAAGAGCGGCTTATGAGGAATACATGTTGCTGACTAGGGATCTGGCAGGCACTGAGGATACGTGGTGTAAGAGGAAGTCCGTATCTGTGAAAACGGCGAGACAGGTGATGAAATGAGAACTGAGAAGAAGAAAGGGCCGTGATCTTGGCAAGTGGATTCTCTCGATGCACGGCTAACAAATGAGAGGGTTGAGGTTCGAGGTTCGATGCAATGCGTCACCAGCGAGAAAGGTGACGGGATTGTTGGTGGAGAAGATGAGCTGTAGGCACACGATGGGCTGGCTGCCTTTGAAGCCTGGAGAGCCTCTGAGAAGGGCCCTGAGGGAGATGAAGCGCGCTGTAATTTAGGGGACATTGCACTGTGGTTGCCTTGCATCAGCGTCTGTCTGGGACCGACCGTCAGCAGCTGATTAGTCAGGTTCCGGATCACAGCTCTGCACCTCGATCCGTAGCAGTCGAGCTGCCACCGAGGGTCCGAGTCTTCAGGCGTGCCCAGGTACGGCCTGTTAGTGACAGATGCTACTGCACGCCCCCCAGCCGTATTCTACCTAGCCTTGTGCGCGGCGCTGTCGGAGCTTGCACTGCCCTGCACCAAGCTACGCCCGAGTTACCACCTCATTACGTAGAGTTACGCTGATAACGTAACTTATTCTCGCCTCCGGCTACGGGGAGGCGAAATCCACCAAGATTTTGGTCCGCCAGCCAGTCGACGTCCGCCTCTGCGCCTTTGCCTCTACACATTCGCGACTCCTCTTCTCCAGTCATCTTATCAATCGCTTCTTGGCTACTTTTTTTTGCATCACGTCTCGTCGCGCCTCACCTCACAGCCCTACCATCCATTCCGCGACACAACGCCTCTCCTGCTCTGCCCACACCTTGGTCGTAAACGCCGTCTCACTTCGGCCGAGCTCCCGTCCACCTTGAAGGCCCGCATCACCATTCACGGTTGGTGCCGCCAGAGGCTACGGACACCATGAGCCGTCCTCCCACCAGCGTGCAGCTGGCTACGGCCGACGTCACACCTCAAAACCATGACAGGATAGACCCTGTCCTGCCGCCCGTACCTCGGGTCACGCCCGCGCAAACCATGGTCTCTGCCTTGACGGGTAGTCTGATTACCTCTCTGCTCGGTGCGTTGGATCTGCGATGCTCGCTGCGTATACGACCTGCTAACAAAGTTGTTCAGTCACACCCCTCGACGTCGTCCGAGTCCGGCTCCAGTCGCAGAAGCCCCCCGTCCCCGCCGTCGACCTCTCCAAGCTCGCCCTCACACCGCATTCTCTCACCCCGATCCAAACTGCCAACCTTGGAGTCACAGCATGCTGCCGCGAAGTCTTCTTCGCCGGAAACAACGCCGAAATCTGCCTGGCCGCGCCGCACATTGAAGGTATTACGGCTGGTGTGGCCGGTGCTCGCGCTCACGACTGCGCTGTCCAAGAAGTCGAAAAAAAGACGTACAAATCAACGATGGATGGTCTGCGCAAGATTGCCCGCAACGAAGGCGTCACCACACTGTGGCGCGGCCTGTCCCCAACTCTGGTCATGACCATTCCCGCCAACATTATTTACTTTACGGGCTATGATTACTTGCGATTCAACCCCCATAGCCCGCTCTCGAACCTCTCGCCTGACTATGCGCCGCTCGCCGCCGGATCTATTGCTCGCGTCATTGCCGTCGCTGCAGTCAACCCTATTGAACTCTTCCGCACTCGCATCCAGGCATTCCGGGGCTCTGCCTCTGGTCACTTCATGGAGACGCTTGGGGGCATACGAACCATGGTTGCCACGCAAGGCTACACATCGCTTTGGAGAGGATTCAACTTGACGCTCTGGCGAGATGTGCCATTCTCTGGGCTCTACTGGTGGGGATACGAGACGCTACGCGCCAAGTTTACGGACCTGCGTGAAGAGCAACGTGGTCGATCGCTTTCGCGCGACGAGGACATTTTGACTGCCCGGCGTCGTTCGCAAAGCAATGAGAAACAGTCCGAGACCTTTCTCGATAGCTTCTCGGCTGGTGCACTCTCTGGCGCGTTTGCATCCATTGTCACCATGCCCTTTGATGTTGGCAAGACGAGAACGCAAATTTACAATGACGGCACCGCGCGCAAAACAATCGGTACAGCAGCAGGAGCCGCCCCGGAAGAACAACACATGATTCGACTCTTGTGGCACATCTTCAAGACTGAGGGTACCGCCGGGCTCTGGCGTGGCTGGATTCCTCGAACACTAAAGGTCGCACCCGCCTGCGCCATCATGATAAGCAGCTACGAGGTTGGAAAGCGAGCTTTCCAGGCCATCAACGAGCGCGCGGCACACAAGAACGAGCAAGAGCTCGAGAGATAGGCCTGGCTGTTTTCGTGAATGTCAACAAAGGGGAAAGGAACATAAAAAGCAGCGAAGAATACCTAATCATCGCATTCATTTTTGGCGTTTTTTTTGAAACATTTACGGGCAGGCTTATCCTCTTTGGCCACGATGCTGAATTGATTTGCCATACATACTTGCTTAATACTCGGTGGGATAAGTAGATAAAACGGAGTTTAAATGTACGATAGCAGCAAGGATCAAATCACAAGCGGCTTTTCACCATGCAACCTCTATGACACGGCTTTGCACAAGCTCAAAAGTGGTCGTGTGATCTGGTCTGATGGTCTTGCCCAGACGGCGGTCGAGGTTTGACGCACGCAATACCGTGCCGAGGGCGGAATTTTGATAAACCGGGGAGTGTAATGCTTAAACAGCCAGAGGTTAACAGGTTTATGATGGTGAAATCTACAAGTCAGAGCCGAGAGTCGGCTATTACCATGCGAGCGGAGCCGGGAGCGGACTTTATGCTCGGGCAGTGTAACATGGCCAGAGAGTCGGATCCGGACAGTCTCAATCACCCATAGTCATTGGGGGCAAACTAGAATAAAGTACACCGCACACGGGATTATGAAACGGTCTGCTGTGATGTGTTGTATATCGCACATACTATCGGCAGCGACGGGCAGGGCTGCCAGCTACTCCTGGCACTCATATGCCAAGATGCAATTGTACTCGGCACTCACAGTCGATGCACATGGAACATCCTTTATCTTGGTTGTAAATTCTGAAAAGTTCTGGGCCTAGACACAAGCTTTACATATCTCGTTTAGTGTATGTGACTTGCAACGTACATAGCGACCAGGTCGGACTTCGCTAAATAACATAATCACGGCCCCTGCCATGACCGACAAGATGCCGTTCCCGGCCATGCCCATACAATGCTACTTTGTGCCACTTGGATGAGCCACCCTGATGGGACTCGACTCGGCCCGGAGCCAAACGTGGGGGGAAGGCGAAGCTTGGCACTGTTTGAATTCAGCCGTGCTGTTGGGGCGGTTGTAGGGCATTTTCTCAGAGATCCGAGTCCGCGTGGACATGGTCGATATGGGCTCGAGTCTAAGTAGCATCCGTTGGCACAGCCAAAATCGTGTCCTGAATTTTGCAAACTTTCGTATAAGCTCAAGGACAGTCAATATAGAATGCTGAGACGTTTCTTTCATGATCCTGAACCACTATAATCGCCTTGGTTCTAGCAAAATCTTTGTTTCCCCCGTCTAGCTCCGTCGACTGACAACATGTCTGAAATACTCGATGTCGACTATCTGATTGTTGGCGCAGGCGCCATGGGTCTCGCCTTTGCCGACACCCTGCTCAGCGACAGCAAAGCTACCATGGCCATTGTCGATCGATACCACGCCCCCGGTGGGCACTGGACCGTCGCCTATCCGTTCGTCCACCTTCACCAGCCCTCTGCCTTTTACGGAGTCGACTCCAAGGCCCTCGGCAGCGACGGAATCGACAAGCACGGCTTGAACAAGGGCCTTTACGAGCTGGCCACATCCCAAGAGGTCCTCGCCTACTACTGCCAGCTCGTGTATCAGCATTTTCTGCCCAGCGGCCGGGTCAGTTACCACTCCAAATGCGAATACACGGGCGACGGCACGTTTCACTCCGTCGTCACCGGCAAGACGTACGCGGCCGGCGGGAGGACCAAGATTGTGGATGCCACGTACATGAAGGTCACCGTTCCTTCCATGGTGCCGCCCAGTTATGAGGTGGCCGCTGGCGTTGATGTGGTCACGCCAAACGAGCTGGTCAACCTGAAGGAGGGGCGAAGCCACTACACTGTTGTTGGGGCGGGAAAGACGGGGATCGACACCTGTCTGTGGCTTCTGGCTTCTGGCGTGCCACAGGAGCAGATGACATGGATCATGCCGCGGGATGCATGGCTCCGGGACCGCGCAAGTCTCCAGCCCGGGGATCTGTTCAGTGCGAGGCGAGCCGGGACGCTGAAGCTTGTGGCGCAAGCCGCAGCGACCTCTCAGTCGGTCGACGACTACTTGGATAAAATGGAGCAAGGGGGGGAATCAGTGCGTCTGTCGAGCGACATTCGACCTGAAATGTACCGCTGCGCCACCGTGTCAGTGGCCGAACTGGACGAGATTAGAAAGATTGAGAATATTGTCCGCAAGGGCCGCGTCGTATCCATCAGCCCCGACGAGGTGAAGCTGCAAAAGGGCTCGTACATTCCAAAACCGGACACTCTATACATCAACTGCTCCACGGACGGCCTGGCAAAGCTGGACGCCGTGCCCGTCTTCCGGGGCCAGACGCTGCGCCTGCAGCCCGTGCGGCCGTGCCAGCAAGTCTTTAGCGCGGCCTTTATCGCGCACATTGAGAGTTGCCACGCGGACGACGACGAGGCGCTCAAGAATGAGCTGTGCCGCCCGATTCCGCACCCGTACGTGGCTAGTGACTGGGTCGTCGCCTCCATCATGCATCTCCGCGCCCGGGTGCTCTGGGACGAGCAGGCGGCGACGAGAGCCTGGCTGGCCGGTTCGCGCCTGAATCTGGAAAACCACTTCTCGTCCGCGGATGCGACGCTGCCTGCTGCAGTGGTGGGAAATGGGCTGCCGAGGGAGAGGCTGGCGCAGGCGAAGCAGTTGATGCATCGTCTGTACTCGCTTCTAGATACTCTGCCTGAAGAGGAGTCGGCGGCCGCAAAGGCGATTGTTGGCGACCTGCCTAGCATTGAATAATGACTTGCACTGTATGGATGCAAGCAATAAGTCAACTCGTTCAATAAATGCTCATCTTAATATTGCAAATGTATATTATTCCATCTTTTGTGGATGTGTGTTGGTCAACGTCCCAGAGACGGAAGTATATAGTAGAGTCGAATTACATGCGAGACGTTCAAAAAGTGTGTAGTGAAAACGTCGCCATGCAGTTATTCATATGAAACTTGGTATCGCTGCCCAGAACTGAGATGGTTTCATTTCTTACCAATGCTGGCTGCGGCTGCCACTCACTCTGTAGTTGGCTGGTCGCAGCTCCACCAGGACAAATCTTGCTCGAGGCGGGCCATTACCTCGACAATTGAGCTGATCAACTCAGCGGTGCCAGCCTAGACTGCAGCATCCGACATAAAACTATACCCAAGAATCCACGCAGGATCAAGGAGAAGACGTGACCACTACCGCACGTCCGAGGGGGCTTTACCAGCGGCAGACGGGAACGACCAAACAGTGACACTGGCTCTGCGCTCACAAACGGCCCGCAAGCTCTCAAGAACAAGGGCCAGGACTGATTACGCAGCACATTGAGTACTCTGCTTGAACAAGAATCTCCCCTTGCACTCGAAAGCTGCAACAGGCACAATGTTGACCCTCCGCAACATCCAAAGCCACCGCCTGGGCCACGGCGAACCCGTCTACGTCACCGAGATTGCGCAGACCACCGCCGGGCTGGCGGCCATCTCGACGGACAATGTGCTCTCGCTGCTCGACCCCGCGCGCCTCGGCGACGGGCCCGTTGCCGCCTGGCAGACGGCGCACGGCGCGAGCGTGACGGCGCTGCGGGTGCTGACCCGCGGGCTGGTGTGCACGGCGGGCGAGGACGGCACGGTCGCGGTGTGGGATGCCAGGCTGAAGGGCGCCTCGGCCAAGGTGGCCCATTTTAGGGGTCAGTATAACTAAAACTCCTTTCGCTCGCACATGGAAGGGTCACGAGGGGTATACTGACGAATATGGATGTGGCAGCGAGCGAGGCGCCGATTCTGTCCATGGCGTGCGACATGGACACCAATACAATCGCCGTCGGCACAGAATTAAAGGATCACACGGCTTCCATATATCTCTGGTACGCCATCATTTTCCCGGCCCAGCAGCTTTTGCATACTCATTACATTGGACATAAGAAAAAAAAAGAATTCACAAGCTTCCTTTTATTCTGACGGGTTCTCGCGAGCAGGGATATTGCTGCCGCGCCCACAGCCAAGGCGCACTACCAAGACGTCCACAGCGACGACGTGACGGAGCTCTGCTTTCACGGCGCGCAGCACGCGCTGCTGCTCTCGGGGTCGACGGACGGGCTCGTCAGCGTGCACGACACGCGCGTCGCCGACGTGGACGAGGTGACGGTGCAGACGTTCAACCACGGCGCCTCGATCCACCACGCCGCGTTCCTCTCGCCCGGGAGCGAGGTGTTTGCCCTCTCGCACGACGAGCGCTTCGCCCTCTACGACGCCGCCGAGAGCATGGTCAGCGGCGATGCGATTCACGACTTTGGCGACGTGCGAGAGCTGCTGGGCTGCCAGTACGTTGCCAACGTGGTGCCCAAGATGGCGGGTGCTGCTGCTCTCATGGGAGTGGGCTCACAATAGTATGTCTTTTGCTACCTATGTTGTTTGTCTTTTGATAGTGCCCATGCTACTTGAGCTTTTTCTCTTTCTCTCTCCCTTCTTGTTTTCTTTTTTCTTCTTTTTTTTTTTGCTGATCAGCCGCTAACCACCGTGCCCGTCTTGCCAGTAAACAACTTTTTCAGCTTTACGAATTGACCAAACCCGACGCACAATCTCGTCGGGGGTGGGCGCTGGAATCGCAGTCGCAATTCTGCGCTACCCTGCCGGGAGCCCACGGGGACGAGATTGTTCGATCGTTTTGCTTCTTTGACCAAGAGCAGGTCGTCTTCACTGCCGGAGAAGACGGCTACGTCCGAGGATGGCGGCACGGACACGTGGACGAGTAGCAAGCACGCATGACCTCTATTGCATACGAGATCTATCCGGCGCCCGTCCATTCCATATTTGTCCCGATGGTATATGTTGCACGTTCGTCGTCATAATTCCTTGGACAAATGAGCCCAAATAAAAATACAGAGAAAATAAACACCCTTTCCCGGCTGTTCAGCTAAACTTGTCGTGCTTGCTCTTGACTTTGACATCGAGCAGCGTTTCGTGGTAGTTGCCCTCGCGCCGCGCCCGCTTGAGCTTCTTGACCTCGTCGTCCTCGAGCCGGCGGCCGACGGCCTCTTCGAGCTCGCGCCGGCTAATCTTGGCGAGGGCCTTTTCCTCCTTGGACGCCTTGATCCTGGGCTTGAAGCGGGCCTGCATGCGGATGCGCAGCGTGGTGCCAAAGGAGATTGTGTCGGCGTCGCCGCGAAGCTCGTCGCGGCCCGAGGACGACGTCGCGGGCTTGACCGAGAGGAGCGTGTCGCGCAGCGTCTGCACCTGGAACGTGCCAGGCGTGTCGGCCGTGGCGACGAGGCTGAATGTTTCGAGGGGCGAGACGGCTTCGGAGTGGGCAGAGAGCAGACCAATCTTGTCGCATGCGAGATATCTAAAAGTGAAAAAAAAAGGCATGTCAGCAACTTTAAATATGAGATGGACGAAACAAGAAAAAAAAAACCCATTTGCACAAACCTCCCATGGTGTCCCTTGAAGCGGAAATGCTCTGTGCCCGCTATGCGGTTCGCGACCCAGACTTGCCGAACATCGTGCGGCTCGGCGGTCGTCGGGTTCGCGTCGACGATGTTCTCGATGGGCAAGGTGTAGACCTTGCCGCCGGCGTCGCAGGCCAGCGCCGAGGGCGGCTCCGTCGGCAGGACAAACATGACGGGCCCGGAGACGTCGGACGGCGCGTCGGCCGCGACCCATGTGTCGTCGTCGGCAGGCTCATCGTCGGCGGGCGCGTCGGCCTTGCGCAGCTGCTTGCCGGCGCCATCATGGCCGTCGTCGTCGTCGGCGACGCGCGTGCGCTTGCGCTTCTTGGGCTTGTCGCCTTTGAAGGACAGCGGCTTGACCATGGCCAGCGTCTGGGGGTGGGTGGCGGCCGGAGCGCGGCAGGAGCTCGGGCGAGATCGATTCCGAGGGGGTTTTCAAGCGGGGAGAAGGTTCAAGTTCGTCTTGTTCTCGGGCCGGGGGATGCGCTTTGTTGCGGCAGAGTAAAAGGATGAAAGTGGGAGATGGATGGCGGGTTTCGGAGGACGGCGAGCTCCAACAGGTTGGGAGGAGCTGGGAGAGGGGCGCTGAGGAGGTGCCGCATTAGCGGGCTCTGCGCTCTGGAGCTGCTGGGAAGAGAGTGCCTGAAATGGCCCTGTGAGACCTGTAAAGCAGCGTGGAGCTTGCCCAAGGCTTCAACGGTGTGGAGGGGTTGCAGGGCCAGTCGACGCCTAGCAAAATGGCCCTAATTATTAAAGTGCCCTGACAGCCCCTCCCCCGCTGTTAGCCACATGCCTGGCAAACGTCTGGGGTTACGCTCGTTAGAGACAGCTACTTCTTCCTTCACTTGCCACCAGCATTACTTCAGTCTTGTTCAGTCGTATTCATTCTGCATCATTCTTGTCTCATATTTTCTCACTTGAACTTCAGTACCGTTGTTCTATCATATAGCAAATCTCACCACAATGTCGGCACAGGCACAAGCCGTCACAGTCTCTCTCAAAGATCTCCAGTCTGGTAAGTGTATCCGTTCTAGCCCATTGTCACAACGACGCCTTCGGCTCTCGGTGAGCATCCTATGACATGGTTTTTGTACCTGACTTGTGCCAGTGTGGCTGACTTGTACCTGTCTAGGCAATGTCTCCTTTGAGACCCTGCAGCAGGCCTTTGGCCCCGACTCGCTCGGCATTCTTGTAGTCAAGGACGTACCGGAGCAATTCCCCAGGCTGAGACACTCGGCTCTATCTTACGCCTCCTATCTTGGCAATCTTCCTAAATCTGAGCTTGGTATGCCCCATTTGCCCCGATGATATAAATTCTTTTTACAGTCTACGTTTACTTGATATGCTAACAGCTGGCCCACTCTAGAAAAACTTGAAAATGCCCACGCCAAGTACCTCACCGGCTGGTCCCTGGGCAAAGAGACTCTCAAGAACGGCAAGGCCGATACCTACAAGGGATCGTACTATGCCAACTGCGCCTTTTACGTCGACGCCGCTCTCGAGTGCGCCAAGCCCACCGCCGAGTTCTCCAAAGAGTCGTTTCCCGAGTACCTGTCTCCCAACCTGTGGCCGGCCCAGAATGTGCTGCCCGGCTTCAAGCCCGCCGTGACAGACCTCTGCAGCCTCATCATCGACGTCGCCGTCCTCGTCGCTCGCGCGTGCGACCGCTTCGCCGAAAAGGAGATTCAGGGCTACCCCAAGGGCTACCTCGAGCACGTCGTCAGCACCTCCAACACGACCAAGGCGCGTCTCCTGCACTACTACCCGCAGGGCAAGGAGGACGCCGCCGACGGAGACGAGGATGACTGGTGCGCCACGCACCTCGACCACGGCTGCCTGACGGGCTTGACATCCGCCATGTTCATTGACGAGGGGGAAGCCGACACCGCCGTCCCGGCCGGCGCGTCTGAGCTGCCGACGCTGCCCGAGCTGCCCGCCTCGCCGGACCCCAGCGCGGGCTTGTACATCAAGTCGCGCGCGGGCGAGACGTTGCAGGTCAGGATTCCGCGCGACTGCATCGCCTTTCAGACGGGCGAGGCCCTCGAGCGCATCACCGCTGGCAGGTTCAAGGCCGTGCCGCACTTTGTGCGCGGCGTCGGGGCCAGCGTCAGCGACGGCCGCATCGCGCGCAACACGCTGGCCGTCTTTACGCAGCCCAACCTAGGCGAGGAGGTGGACATTGCGCAGCATCTCACCTTTGGCGAGTTTGCGCGTGGCGTGGTTACGAAAAACACGGTATCATGATGAAAATAGGCAGAATAAAGTAATATATGAAAGATGTACATATTGAGTCAAGATGCTGGAGATGCCATTAAACCAAAATGCACAGGTATGGTGAGGTGAAAATCGGCAGTGGCCAGAGCATGTTGTTCTGGAGCCAGCTGAAGGTGTATATTTAAACGAGTTCTAGCCAAGATGACCAAAATCGTGCAAGAATGTAAATAATTTTGTATCCGGATGTTGAATCCTCTGTACTTTATATGCTTGTTCAAGATCATCCCAAAGGCTGAAATGAAAACAGTCTGCCGCCCAAGACGTGGTTGGAATAGTCAAGGCACAGCTCGTCAGTGGCCAATCGTGCGGCCTCGGCTGCCCTATCAACCTAGAAGAAAAGATTTCGGACAGAAAGGGAGCCACAGAACCTATGCCCAAGCGCCTACGAGACTCATGCCGAATGCGCCCAGAAGGACCAGGAGGCAGGCATAGACGCGCTGATTGCCGCGCAGGTAGCGCCAGCTGGCATCGCTCAGGAAGTCTTCGGAGAGAAGTTCCACCAGAGACGCAAAGGTGAGCAGGCCGGCGGAGATGGCATTCATGACTCCTACGAGAATAAGTCCGACCTCGGAGTCGGGGCTGTAGAGCGTGTGCGTAGCAAGTCCAATGGCTTGTCCAAGAGGCGTGCTAAGGTTTAAAAAGTTAGGATAAATATTGCAGGCCATTGGTTGACGGTACATACGTGCAGCCATAGGCAAGCGCCATGAGCCACGGCTGAATCGTTGCCTTTTCCCACTTGACCGCTGCAATGCGAGAGCCCAGAGCCAACCCTTCAAAAGTTTCTGGTATTGTGTTAGTAAATTAGGCTACCGCGAGTCGACTTCAGTCTTACGATGGAATGTAATGGCAACGAGCAAGACGATGAACTCATTACCAACAGAGACGCTCAGAGCCATGCCGATAAAGACGCTGTGGAACAGAATACCGAGCTCCAGAAGGATGCACTGAAGACGGTCTCTGCGCTCCTGCTGGTGCGCAGAGAGCGTCGGCGGGCGGAACGAGTCTTCGTCAGACGAGGCCGCCGCTTCGTTCTTGCTCGCAGCAGCATGTTTGGTCTGGTCCCGTGCGGCCTCAATCGACGCCGACAAGTTCCTGCTGAGCTGCGACAGCTCCTGGCCGACGCTCGACTGCCGGCCGTTGATGGGTCCCATGTCGCGGATCGGCTGCTGCAGACGGCCGTCCGCGCCGGGCTCCTCGGCGACAAACATGACATTGGCCATGCAGCCGCCGTGGGCGCCGCCGCCGGCGCCGCCGCCACCACCGGGGCTGATGTCCTCGGGGGCCATGCGCCGGGCCGGGTGAAAGACCATCTCGATGAGGGTGACGAGGAAGACGGCGGCGAGGGCAATGGCGCCGGGCATGGCCTGGTAGTCGGTGGTCCAAAACTTGGGCAGGCACGGGTTGTTGAGCGAGACAAAGGCGGTGGGCAGCAGGTGGACAAAGGCGGTGGCGATGAGGACGCCGGTGCCAAAGTGGCGGACGACGAAGAAGAAGCGCGCGGGGATGCGCAGGCCGGGCACCTTGGCGGCGAGGATGGGGAACGCGCAGCCGGTAAAGGAGACGAAGAGGATGACGAAGAGGGCGCCGACGTGCAGCGGCAGGTTGTAGTCGTCGCCGCCGACGCCGCCGGACGCGCAGGTCGAGCGCTTCGTGCGGCGAGGCGCCGCGGTGGTGTCGTGGAGGGGAGGGAGGAGCGTGGGTTGATCAACGGCAGCAGTTTCAGGAGCAGGAGAGAAGACGGCCGGGACAATGGTCCAGGAAAAGTGGCCGCGGAGGGCGGAAAGTACAGAGGAAGCAACAAGAACGGATAGGATCCAGGCTACCCAACCCCAGGCGTGTGTGAGACGCTGAGAGAGAGATGCTGGAGCACGCGAGCCATGGCCGTCACCGCCAGGCGCCGCGTGAGAAGACGGGGACGGTCCTAGTTTTGACGAGTCAGCTTTTTTATTCTCAAGATTCTTTCTCTTCGTCTTTTGAAAGATCTGACGAGATGGGATAGGGCAATCTTTACCGTTCAACCATCGTCCCGCTTCCTCCGCCTTGGGCAGCGGCTCAGGTGCCCGGGAGGCGTGGCGGAGCCGCTCATCCAGGGCGTCGGCGCCGAGCAGGCCGGCGTTGCCGCCGCCGCCGTCGTCCTGGTCGGCGGCGACGTGCTCGCGCAGGTTGGCCATGCCGTTGAGGTCCTCGCAGGTGGTCTGACCGGCGGCGAGGGCCGGCGGGCTCTGGTTGAAGGATAGATGACGCAGCGTGTGCTCATCCGCCTTGGAGAGACAAATCATCTCGGTAGCGTTGGAGATGCGGATTTTTTCTCTAGACTTTTTATTTTTATTTTTAGAAAAAGGGCAATTCGCAGTTTTTGTCCCTGGGCGGAAGAAGGAGGAGAAGGAAAAGCAAAAGAAGGTTGTTTTTGCGAGTTAAAACTAACCACCTCTACGGACCATGGGTTGGCCGTGGATGCCAAGGCTGCGCCACTGTGGAGAGATTGGCTCAGCGCCGTTCTGTCCCGACACTAGCTGAACACTGTGGGAGGTTGCACGAGGTTATGAGAGGATGGGCTATTCGGGGCTGATGTAAATATTTGAAATATGCTGACGGCAGGATTTCAATGCGGCAACGACTGACTGAAGCAGTGTAGTCACGATTGGGTTGTGCGGCCCGGAGCCATG
Organism: Akanthomyces dipterigenus; assembly: GCA_030783385.1. NCBI lineage: Eukaryota > Fungi > Ascomycota > Sordariomycetes > Hypocreales > Cordycipitaceae > Akanthomyces > Akanthomyces dipterigenus. The sequence goes on along the minus strand of JARJRE010000235.1, from coordinate 46,471 downwards.
GGGGTGGTGGTATTGGTCGCCGGTGCAGTGCATGACGGTTTAAGCTTAATTGTATTGTTAGCTCACGTCTCCGGCTGCCACGAGGGTCACGCCACCACCTGCTGACCAGCAATAGGCAGGTGTTTTTTTTTTCCTTTTGCTTGTTTTTCGAGAAACAGCGTCTTCAGTCGTCTCCAAGACTAGCTATAAAATAAAAATCGTGTAGACATTGTTTTGGTGCAGATGACTGCATTGAGCGGCATTGATGGCCCCGGTCCACATCCGACGGCAGCGTGCAGATCTGGGGGAATGTGTTCTCCATGTGCCGTCGGACACCTGCAAGCCAAGCGTTGGCGACTTGGGTCCAAAGACACACTGAGACAGCATGCATGGGCAGAATGCTTCTAGATGCTCTTTGCATCTTTCATAATTAGGGACGCGGAGATGCACCTCACAATATTGGATCCCACCAGCCACCGCCAACTGCCACAGCCACAGCCACAGCACATCACCTCTACGGCTAATCTTCCGAGAACCCCGCTCAAGCTCTGGTCGCTGGTTGGTGGCATGAGCTCTCCAGCTATTAATTCCCATGACGCCATCAGCCAGATACATCTCACAACCTGGCGTTTGTAATCTCAAACCACTTTCTTCCTCTATCCTTTATCAACCGTCTTCTCAACCCCCTATCCGAAAACAAACAAATCACAATGGCTCTTCCTCCCAAATTTGCCGGGCACAAGCTGCTCTTTGCCCCGCCACCCGCCGCACCATCATCGTCGGTGCCTCACACCACGCACACGCTCGAGCTCTACCTCGACTACTGCTGCCCCTTCTCCGCCAAGCTCTTCCGCGCGCTGCGCACCGTCGTCACGCCCCTCGTGCAGGCCAACCCCTCGTGGTCGCAGAGCCTCGCCGTCATCTTCCGCCAGCAGGTGCAGCCGTGGCACCCGTCGTCGACGCTCCTCCACGAGGCCGCCCTCGCCGTGCTGCAGCTCCAGCCCGCTCAGTTTTGGGAGTTTAGCGCCGCCCTCTTTGACGCGCAAAAGTCCTTTTTCGACATCAACGTCGTCGGGGAGACGAGAAACGCGACCTACAAGCGCCTCGCCAAGATTGCCGGCGGCGTCGGCGTCGACGAGGCCGAGGTGTACAAGCGTCTGGCCATCCCGGACAAGGCGGAGAGCGAGGATGCGCTCAACGTTGGCAACCAAGTCACCAATGATCTCAAGCTGGTGACCAAGATGAACAGACTCATTGGCGTGCACGTCACGCCCACTGGTGTCTTTGACGGCGTGGTGCAGGATATTGGTTCTTCATGGGGCGAGAATGAGTGGAAGGAGTGGCTCACCAAGAATGTGGTTTAATAATCTTCCAAGACGGCAAATTTTATACGAGGCAAAATGCATATGCGAATTGTTTGAAATATTGAATGTGTCAATGCATACGAGCATTTGAATCGTGGTTGATCCGAGTAACCCTGCCAGCGCCATCTTGAAATTTGCTCCACCCTAATTCAACCACACTCGCAAAATCTCCATCAACACACTTCATCACAGCTATACAAACACCATCTTCATGATGCGCCAATTCATGTCAGGGAGCCTCAGACAGCTCTCCAATATCGCTAGACAACACAATGGCGGCGTCCGAACCCCCGCGACGCAATGCGCCCAGCTACTGCGACCCAGAGGCCACGCCGTCGTCTTTCGCCTGTACTCCAACAAGCCACCCTCACAGCCCGCCAAGGTCGCCGAGGCCGTCTCCAGGCGGCAAGCTGGTGCCACGGCCAAAGCAAAAGCAAACGCTGTTCCTGGTATGATGCATCCTTAAACCCTGACGATACAAAAACCCGCCCAAATCCGGCAATGCTGACGCGTCCTGCTCTGGCCAGAAATCCCGGAGCGGCTGCTCATCTACCACGCCGGCACGGGCCGCACCACCTTCCTGGCCATGCTCAAGGTCACCACGCTCTTCATCGGCGTATTCTTCTGCTGCGTCGCCATGCCCAGCTACGTCCAAGCCGACAAGCCCATCGGAGAGACTGCCAAAAGTACGCACCCCTTCCTCCCACAAACGCATGTTCATCTCACTCACACTTGCCAATTCTCATCAGTTGCTCTGTGCGGCGTCGTGCCCTTTATATTCGTCACATACACCACCGCGCCCTTTGTCACGCACATGCACATGCACCTCCCGGCGGCCGCGCGCACCTCGCGCGCCGCGCTGGAGCGCTTCGTCCGCACCGCGCTGCCCCCGAGCACGACCGTCACCGTCACCACCATGAGCGCCATCGGCAAGCCGCGCTACAGCACCCTGCAGGCGGGCGACTTTGTGCCCGCGCGGCGCCGCGGCGGGCTCGTCAACTACACGAGAGACACGGCCCGGGAGAATGCGAGCCGCAGGTGGTACGAGCTGCGCGCCGTGAGCAGCTTTCACGTGCCCGACGTGGCCAAGGCTTCAAAGGTGAAGAAGGGGAATAAGAACCTGGTGGAGCCGTGGATTTGGGATGCCGTCAAGGAAAGGATTGCAAAGCGGAATGCGCCGCCACCCCCGGGCGGTGCGGCGTCGTAAATTCGTTTTACGTTCTTTCATGTAGCGATGTAGCGAGGAAGAACTGCTTGTGAATACTGCAACGTTAACATCATCTGTGAGCATAATAATCTTGAAAAAATAGACGAGCAGCAATTCCATGAGGCCTTCATTGAAGAGTCTCGTAGAATTGAGGCTACAAGCCTGTCTAAATACTGAACAGACAACCACGATGCGAACTGACCAATGCAACCACGGCATATCACAGCCTCCGACAGTCCCCTCACTTGGCTCACGCTCAAACAGTCGCCCCTGTGGAACATTTTGCCAATCCAAAATCAGTCAGACTGGCTGTAAAGTCAGCTGCCCTTGCCGACTACAACCCCTCACTCGCTTCTCGCTTTGCAATCCACAAATCGATATCTTGCAACCCACCAGGTATTCAACCGTAAAAGTATGCTTGACATCCTTTATTAGTCTATAGCAAGACGACTATAAGAGACAACAACGCCACCTCGTCACCTCGCCGAAAGCCGCTGTTGTCCGCGCATTCCAGTCGCCGAAATATCAATAGACGATGTTCTTGACAGACAAGAGCGCATCTCAATAGCCACAAACCCTGACCTTGCAAACAAGTTGACGGGAGTGGAACGGGGGAGGGGCACTACTCGCACCGATTGAAATCTCGTCACTGCGGTCATGGTCAGATTTCCATCTACCGCGCGTGTGCCTGTTTTTCTGACCCGATTCTGCCTTGCTCCATGGCGCCCCTACGCCGAAGCCCATGCAAACAAAAAGAATTGCGCAAGCACGCAAGGTACGATCCCTGCGGAACATGCCGAGGTCCACAACGACAACGGCAACTAAGAAAAAAAAAAAAAAAAAAGCCCCCTGGAATCTTGCTAGTGTCTCTGATACGGCGGGTGGGGGAAGATGTAACTATAATACAAGCGCATTAATTTTGTGCCTTTCGATCGCCGTATCCTTGGTTTCACTTTATTCGAGAAGGTCATCAGGAGGGGGGGGGGGGGGGCGCAGCAGCCACCCCCCAATATCGCACAACACAATGCCTCGGCCGCGTATGGGGGCAAAAAGGCGTGACAACGATGAGCTTGCAAAACTTTGTTTCTATAGTGTTCTGTGAGTTATTACTCCGCAAGTCATCTATCGAAGCCGTCGCATCTGTGCTCGCGCGTGTAGAGTTGGGGGGGGGGGGGTATATAGCAAAAAGATGGACTTGTGTGGAACCTGGGCGAATTGCGAATATGTTGCGGCGTTGACAAGGCTCGCGGGTTCCTTTACCCGTCACAGGCAGTCAGTCAGTAATCATATCTGAACGAATCATGCGTCTCCAAGAAACAAGTCTCTTCAAGCTATAATACGCAAAATCCATGTAGCAGTCAGCAACGCCTTGGATATTGTCCCTCATCATTAATAAATCATCGTGATCCATCATATTTCTCTTCATAACGTAGCCCCCCCTGCACCTCCCACTTGCCTGCTTGCGCTCCACCAAACCAGCCACACATTTTGGCACCATCTATCCATGTAAATAAAACAAAGAGGAAAACAATTACGACGCCTTTGCAGGAGTCGTTGCGCCTTGCCCGTATTGAACAAAGTTTGTGGACAAAAAGAAGTCTTGGTGGTAGGTGTAGCCAACCAACGAGTGAGGAAAAAGAAACGTTCCAGTAGATAGTTATACAATGAGTATTCGCTTTGCAACAAAAAAAACACCCTGAAACTAATGGAGCAAGTCATCGCAATCATTATTTCAATCCAAAGCCAACAGCAAAATGCGACGGCTGTTGAATCTTGCTGCTCATTGATGGTCCCAGGCACGTTTGAGACCACCCTCGTACACGCTAGCAACAGACTCTTGCCACATTGCAGGAGTGATAAAGTTGGCCATGTTGGGCGCAAAAGGTGGAGGTGAGGTATTTTGGGCACTTGCAGCCAACCCAGAAGTGGCAGTGTGCGTGTCGGACATGCCAGTGACGTCTGAGCCGCCAGGTGACAGACCAATTGTAGCATTATGAGTGGCCTGTGGCGGCTCTACTGCAAACGTGTTGTTCCATTGCCTGCACACTGTTAGCTCACGGTCACGTCGTTGGCGTCATGCTAAAACATACTCAAAGATGCGTGACGGGTTCCACGCAACCTGGTCAGCAAGTCCAATGTTCGGCGGCATGGCAGCCACTGAAGTGCCAACATGGGGAATGAGATCAAGATTTTGCACAGCAGGCGACTCGTTTTTGCTACCCATAGGACCAGTTGAGATTGGCGGTGTTATTGGATTGTTGACATATCGAAGGCTGCTGTGTGCATCCAGATGCTGGTCCAGGGAGCCGCTGCGTGGAGGGTTTCCTTGGTACGCGCTGCTGGGTGCGTGTGGCGGACTCGATTTGTTGGACGGGTGTGGGCTTCCGTAAGGGAAAGATGGCTTCAGAACAAACGCCCTCCGCGTATCTGCAGAGAAGGCTTCACGAACAGTATCAATCTGCGTTTGTAGCTCGGGCATGGGCCACACTTCCATCACCTGTTCCATGATACGCATGTGCCTGGTGAAGAATTCCCTAGCATCTGTGTTGAGTTCCGGGTCAGGAGAAACAATGGCAACCTTGAAAAGTCAGTAGAGTATTCGGAATATATTGCGACGTCACATACCAGGTGAATGACAACACAAGACAAGCCGGCATACACAGTGAAAGAAAAGCCACGCTGCATGCATTGGAGTCCGGATAGGCCAAAGTTGTTGATGATGGCTTCTTGTAGTCTGCAAATGCACTTGGCAGCGTTGTAGCTCTGCAGCATGTGATGTTTCCATGCAACGCGGTTGGCGTTGGGGTCAAGGAATGAGAGCTGGGGTCGGTTGTAGAGAATAATGACGAGATAATGATAGCTGTGCAGGTTACCAATAAAGCTGCTGGGGATCCAGGGAGGGGACTTGTCTGGTGGAAAAGAGACGGCGAGGTCGGCAGGGAGATCGCCGATATAGGCAGTTATGGTCTTATCGAGATCTTGAAACTCGGGGTCAATGCCCCAGTCCTTGCGCTTGCGCAGTCTGGCGTACGTGGTGCTCATTGTGCGGATGTTGCGAACGATGCGAACAAAGTAGACAAAGTTTCGCGCGACTTGATATTCCGATTCATCGGCACCAGGCATGCGTTTTGGTACGGTGAAGTCAACCGTGTCCATGTTGACGGAGAGATCGTGGCGACCTTGAGGCGTGCCCACCATGACCTCGCAAGCAAATACTATCCGCCAAATGCGGGTGCGCAAATGACAGTCCGTGGGGTTATGCCCGCAGTCGATGCCGTCTTCGTGGTCGTCATAATGTTCATCGAGGCCAAGATCTTTGGCCATCTGGACACATTGCACCACAGTCATCCAGGATCGGAAGTAGTAACCACGCTTAGGGGCACCTTCACGGGCCTTGAGTATCATGAGGAGAGCCTGGAGCGTGCTCAGACGCGGCGTATCCATAAAGGCATCGGCGTGTCGCGAGGCGAGGCCTAGCCACTGCTGACCCATGGCGGGCTCTTCCGCGAGGCGACCACCGATTGCAAAAATGGCTTCGAGGATGAGGGGCGATATGGACTCGCGCGCATGGCGCCATTGATGATAGATGTGTGGCTTGTATAGTACGGGGACGTAAGGATGCACATGCGTAAAGTAGAGCTCAAAGTATTGTAGGGCAGTTTCCTCATCAGGCATGAGTTCTGGAGGGATGCGGATCTTGGAGCCTGAGCCAGCGAGGATTGGGGGAAGACCACCGTAGTCGTCGTCGTCCTCGACAACAGGCTCATCGCCGCGGCGAAAAGAAGCTTTGTTTCGCAGATAGGGGGCTGTGGTTGCGCCGGTTAGCGAAATACGATTCACAGAAGAGAAGGGTGTCGGCGTACCAGTGCCGAGCTCGTTGAGCTTGAGGGTTCCAAGGAGGTCAGACAAATCTTGCTGTTGATATGAATCGGTGGTGTAGGACTCGGGAGAGGCGCAGGGGTGGTCAGGCTGGTTGAGCGAATGCGCCGGGAAGATGTTCTGCTGCGCGTACGAGGCCGGGTCGAGCATGGCGGGAGGTGCGACAGTTGTGTAGTGTATGTCTTGCTGGGCTTGCGAGGGCTCGTAGGGAATGGTGTGGAAACCACCGGGGTTATCCGTATAGCTGGCCATGTGAGAATACATGTCTGGGGTCTCGCCATGCGGTTGCGGAGGCATCTGCATAGCCATCTGCTGGAACTGGTCCGGGGTGATGAAGGCCTCGTAGGTGGTGGGATCGCCGGCGCTGTCGAAGCCGTTGGGTCGTACACAGTGGAGCTTCAAGCGGACACATGCAGAGCATGGCCATGAGTTTGTGGTGGCGGCATCGCACTTGATCTTCCGTCGTCGACATCCTTCGCAGGCTCGCATCACTAATTGTCCTTTGGTTAGCGGAGTCGATCGACGTGGAGTTGGCCGCGAGCCAGTAGGGACTTGCGCATACCTTTGAGGCGCTTGTGGCGGTTATGCTCGTCAACAAAGACATAGTCTGGCAGGATCATAGTCAGCCAGGTCTGCAAAGAAAAGCGCATATTGCCCGGAGTTAAAGCATACTCTTTTGCAGCTCTCGCTGCTGTTGCTGGGGGTACTGGTTCGGGGCAAATGTGAAGGACGACATTTTGACGAGCTAGGCAGCAGCGTACGAGTATCATGGGATATCAAGATGGTCGGCGAATCATCCGGCAAGTAAGCGCAGAATGAATCGAAGAGGGCGCGAAAAAAAGATTTTGACAAACGGCAACGGCCATGTATCGAGCCGGTGGGGTTGGCAGCCCGGCAGATGAGGGTTGTCGATGTGGCGCAAGTATGTCAATGGAGGGAGCGCGGGCGGGACAAGAGTCGCAGAGAGTCGCGGGAAGGCGCAGCAACGACCAAGCAACAGTGGTAGAAGCAAAGGGAAAACTATGCAAGACGATAAAAAGTACCAACAAGATGCAACAAGAGACGACAGTTGGTTGCAGGAGAGGGTTGGAGCTGAGTCGCGAGTCGGCGGGACGCAAAAGTACCAGTGGGTAAGAGTGCATACGGCCGTTCTGGGGTGCTGGGGTACCTGACGTTATAGGTAGCAGTTCGTGTGGCTCGTGTAGCGTGGCGGCGGCGAGGAGCGCCGAAAATAAAATACTGGTTAAAAAAAAAGGTGCGACAGGCGCAAGCCGATCAGTCTCGGGGGGTGGGAGGAGGGATACCTAGTCAGCGGGGGGACGAGGGAGACCAGACCAGACCAGACCAGCCAAGCGAGCTGTAGAATGCTGTGTTATAGCACAACCGGCACTACCTCGCACCAAGAAAAGGAAGAAAAAAACGGGTAGTTGGATGGTGTGGATGGATGTATGCATGAATGGGAGATGGGATATGGATGGATGGGATGATGGCGGCAGAGGATGGGCAGTGGGACAGGAGCTGGCGGGCACCGTACTCTAGGTACATGGTTAGTGGGCACTGCCTGTAATAATGCTGGCAGCAGGCACGGTGCTGGCATTTACAGCATTGTGCTGGTGCCGGCTGCCGCGGGCCAGGGGCTGGGCGGAGATGGACAATTCCTTGGATACTTACTATACCTAGCTTGTAACTTTACTGAGGAGTTATTCGGTAGCTGGGGAGTGGTCCCAGTGCAACGCGGGCTGTTTACTGGCCAGCAAGCGAGAAACTGACCAATAGATACCTAGGTAGGTAGCTAGGTAGGTAGGTATCAAACACAGAGAATGCAACAAGGTAGCAGCTTGGGCTGTTCATCACTACCGCACCTGTACCTAGGTACCTACCTAGTTGTTGCTGGCAAATGGCAAACTGGCTCGGCTCGGCGGGTTTGAGGGGAGTGGCAGCCTGCAGGGGCCAAGGTTGTGCTAACTAATGGCGGGCTAGATTAGCTTGGATCAGGGCTTGGTTAGACGAGTGCTTGTGATGATGGGGCCCAGGAGCCTGTCGAGTATAGTAATATCAGCAAAGTTGGGGTCATAAGTTATAACCAACTACTACCAGTATGCGTGGTTTCCAGTTGGTTAATGGGGACGGCCTTTTAATTCCTCATCTCAACCCCAATCTCCTTTGCTATTAACTACCTCTTCCTGTCATGCTGAGGTCCGGCCCTCTCCGTCTTATGGCGCATCTAGGTGCAGCCAACCTGGTCCACCAGGTCGGCTAACACGTCCCAGTTTGACAGCTGACTAGAGGTGGTTATTACTGCTAACTTACTTTTCTCGACCAGAGTCCTCCCCGGTGTAGCGCCATCCAGCCAGCGTGCCCGGCGTTGGAGTAAAACAGGCGCTGGCGCAGCACTAGAAAAGACGGCGCAGTACATGTCATCGCTGTGGGCTTGTTGCTGTGGCTTTTTCGAACCAGAGGGCACAGAGGCTGAGGATTGGTGGACCAGCCGACGTGTCTAAAGTAGAGTCTGCTGTGTCGAGTGTCTTCAGTAAATAAAATGCTAAGAAAACTGGAAACATCAAGCACAAGCGTCCATCAACCACCACTCGGCGTCGTACCGCGGCACCCTCGGGGTCTCTTCACCCACGATGCAACCCGCCGTACGGAGTAGGGACGGAGCAATGAGCGGCGCTTGGTGCTGTCTCGAGCTGCGACAGTGGACTCTGCTGATGGAGTCGGTCCTGTCAAGCCCCGGCCTGGTGAGATGAATGGATCAAGGACCAGCCCCAGCGTCAGGCCAGTGGAGCAGCCACTAACCAATACCACTAAACGTGGCAAAGCACTGCTGTCAGCCTTTCGGCCATGCAGCTGACCCCCTCGTCTGCTGGTAACAGCCTTTCTTCATCTCGCGTGGCTACCACCATTCACCAAGTACCGCTCTCCATCTTGCGTGACTGCGCCGCATTACGCAGCCCACTAAATCGAAATACTTTATTTCTTTTGTGCTTGAGCAACGACTTTGCTCAGCATCGGCCGACACGTGGTCAGTCAATGACAGCTTGCTGTACTTCACACGGCACTTGATACATAACAAAGTAAAGCACGCGCATCATTGGTATACCGTACGTACATGGTGTTGAATTCTATGATCAGAATCCGTAGTGGTGGTTGTAATTGCACACACAGACATTCTCAAAAGCCCCAAATTACGAAGTCCGCGTAAAACAGGTCGATTACAGTCCAGCCTACATTACCCGTGCCGTCCTGTGGCTCACACCTTGGCGCTGGACCTTGCCTGGGGCCTTTGTTATTAGAGTCGATTTCCTCACACAACCAGCCTTTTTCTCTGTTCTTCTCCTCTTGTACCTCTACTGGTAGACCCGAGACCCTAGACGCACATGCCGCATCTACGACTCGCAAGCCGCAGACGGCAGCGTAGTTGTGGCGTCTACCCATGCCTTGATGCCCTGCAACTGTCCAGGGCCTGGCGTGGTACAGCGGGGCTAGCTCGACCTGGCGCATGCGGGGAAGATGTCGCGACTCGCCAGTCATATAAGAACCAGACATCCTGAAGTGGCCACCGTCTTATTGCCGCCATGGGGTTGCATTACGCATGGCCAAGGGCTGAATGGCTTCATGATTGGCCCCTTAGACAAATGGTTCATCTACAGCGGCAATTAAACCAACTCGCCCGTCGACGGCCGTCGATGAGCACCCGAGGCAAACGCTGGCTCGAATCCTTGCAGCTGCCAGTACTTTACCTGTACCTAGGTACCAGTGCAGTAGGTACCTAGGTACTAAAAGAAACCCAGCCAGCCACGGCTGGCAGCTCCACAACACACCACGCGCAAACGAGGTCGTCCAACGTTGCTTTTGTGCATCTTACTTTACTGGTGCTCTGCTCGTACACTGTCGCTATAGCTTGCCTTCTCCCAAAGTTCCAACAAATGTCACAACTCGATCTTTCGGACTTTTGTATCAACTTCTTTATCAACTGCTCGTTCCCGACTACGGCAAAGGAACTTCCAACCCAGCACTTTCAGCCTACCCCGTTAGTCGTATGCTACCTAGCACAGGCTAGCCAACCGCTGGCTACCTACGCCCGCTTGTTGTTCCACACCATCCCGTGTCCTCACATGCAATGATTTATCGTCCGAGCTTCTCATGGCTTGCGGCATCATTTATTCCGCCGTGCACCATACTCCGCCGTCGAGCTGGCCAGAGTGGCTCATCACACGCTGCCGAATTTTGTCCTGGCGACCCGGTCTAACTATGTGCGGCGCTGGCTGGAAACGGCGTACGTCCTCGACTGGCTGCACCATCGATTTACCAGTGCGCACCGCAAAAGAAAGAGAAGAATACAAACCCCCACCAGCTTGGCACCCTCGGCAGCCCCGGAGTCTAACAGTACGGAGTAACTAACTACAGAAGTCTGCTCTGGAACAACGGCGCCGCTAGGGTGACGCCTCATGATGCACGTAAAAGAAGGGTAGCGTCACGACGGTATTGTTGTCCTCGGCCGCATCACAGCTCCGCCTGGCCTTCGCACAGTGCACATGGAAACTCCCGTGGTGCGACCGAGCTACGCACCAAGACTCGCATCCCAGTGTCCATTATCCCTGCAATCTGGACGCAAAAACCTCGCTGGCAGCATCAACCTGGTCCGCCCTTGACCAGATCTCAAACACAGCTATGAAGTGGCGCCAACGTCGCCGAAACCCACCATCCGACCCGTCGGGGGTGGTTACACGCTGAATAAAGGTGGCTGCGCCGATGCTCGCCACCGCTCCTTCAAACCCGGCAATTCTTAATCCTGACAGACATGGCCACAATGCGGCTACTCCTGGCCAAGCCTTACGGCGATCTCTCTTGCTGTTATCCCACACTAACTTAAACACTCGATTGCTGCCAACGAAGGGAGTCAGCTATCGTTTCAGCCTCGAACCTAGCCCCAAAATGCATTCCAGTAGCCTTGAGAGCTCTCCGTTGGCGATTCGAGCCCTGCCGTGTTTCTGGCTAATCGGCCACGCAACCACATCGACAAGCCTGCCATCACCTGCAGCCACTTCGTGCCTTGCAGCCATAGCCTGCCAACATGATTCCGCCAACGACAAACATTTCAGCGCCGAAAACGCCACAGCATTGCAAGATCTGCAGCACTTTTGCCAGGGGAAAGTCATCACTTGTGCCAGCAATCTACACTGGCCCCGGCTTGTCTCCAGCAACTCACCCGAGAACTCTGTCTCTGACCTGCAGCTATACGTACACAATTCTGTTCGCCAGCCAGCTACAACGTAACTTCCGCCCAAAATAGGTGAGACACGCACATCAGAGATGCGGCATGCCTGGGCCAAGTGTTTCGGTGCTTCAGTGCACATTTCTACCCCACTGTTGTCTGGGAGCGCAATTGTACCAACCCGTCCACAAAACGCCGCTACAAGATACTCCATGGCAAGGAGACACATTTTTCGCGCTTGTGCGCCGCACAATAGATTGCCCAATTTCCAATCAGACCGCCCAAAACCAACCTAGACTAACGGGTTTGCAAAATTCACGAAAGGCGAGGAAGTACAATCAATTCTAGCGCCAAAGGCATGCCTCGGACCCTTGGGTCTGTAGGGCGCATGTTATGGCTCTTCTGCACAGCAAACAAGGGACAAAAGTCTCGATAACGCCAAGCATCCGCACGCATCGGACCGGAGGGATAATGCCCGTCTTGAAACTTGTGGTGCTGGTTACATAGCTTCCGCTTTCGCATCGCCAGGATGGGGCCGGATGGCCCATCCATCCATGCAGCCTTCCACTAACCTTTGGCCAAGCCCCAAGTGGGCGACTCGAATAAGATGAATCCCACCAAGCAGAGAACGTCGCGACCCTGTGGAGCCTTCAAGGCTCGACTTCGGCCTTTTTATTTTTGCATTTGGATCAGAGGCTTTGCCCCATGACGAACAGTCCAACCTGCGATCACCCTACCCAACTATCTCCAATTTTCCCTCCACCACAGCTAAAAACCAGGCATTGCCCAAGTGAGCCGAGGCAGATGTCGCCAAGATTGTTCTCGACCCGATACCGAAGCGGGTGGGCATCCTTGTGGCATCAGTCGAGTGAGGTAGCAAATTTGCGGTCGCGTGGTATGTATCAACCAGGCAGGGTCGAAATGAGGCGGAAGAAAAGCTTTAGCGGCTTTGCAAGTCCAGTGGAATGACGCAAACTCGGCTCCGAGGGCCGGGCTGCATCGACAGCATTGGCGCTAGTCGTTTTGGTCATCTCTAACTGGCTGAGCTGAAGACAAGTTCATCCCAACTCGACCGAATCGTCCTGTTGGCTGAAGACTGATCAGGGGTGTGGGAGAAATGGTGTCCACTCGCATTGCTTCCATTTCCGCCCATGCAATACCAAGCATGCTGCCTGAACGCCTACTCAGTGCTGCGCAGGCTACACTTCAGCGTATGCAAGCCACACTCCTCCAAATCTCTGAATAGGGCGACAGGTGCGGCAGGTGGCCAGCAGATGGGTAAGTGGCGTACAACATTGTACAAACAGTCTGTCACATGCCATGTTGCCCCAGTATGGGTTACCTGAGCTAGGCCTACACTCATAATGAAGCTGCCGAGGCTTGCGCCGTAGTTGATGCTACACGTCGCATACTACTTGGCAGCATGGTTGATCGCCATTTAGAGTGGTTTCCCATATAACCACCAGCCAGGTGCGGTACGGCCAAACTGACGAACGGACCAAGGTCAGTAGCTGGCGATCATTTGAAACGCGGTTCTGCAGCCCGCCTTGCTGGATGGGGAAGCTACGGAGGAAGCCGTGCCACGCTCAATCTGTCATGGAGGTCAGGTTTCAGACCACGGCTCACACGGGCGGCACATTTCATGGCAGGAGAGGATAGCTTGTTTTCAACTCGTGTAGACTCGCTTGCTCGCTAGGCTCGAGAAAGCTATGCCAGATACAATATCGATGTGTAAGAGCACATCTCGTGTCAACACAGCCTCTGAGGAGCAATACAGGCAGGGATGCAGAGCAGTGTCCCCAGAAAAATTAAGACAAATGATCCTGAATGTGGCTTTTTGGCCGACTGACGGCCGTCTCGGGGTGAAATCAAGGACAGTCTGTGGCAAAGGGACCATTGTAAGCCCAAGTACAGAGCAGCTTTGGCCAAGTCTAACAGTGGCGTCGCGCTCCCAGCCAAGCAAAAACCAAGTCAAGGAAGCACGGCCATCGCTGTCTCGGGAAGAGACAGGTGTTCAAAGGCTCCGCAGGTACCGACGTCTTTCTTTTACCCACCAGTGATGCGCGATACTAAGCAGAGGAAAAATGGGTGACGGTGCGAGATTGCGTTACCGAGCGGAACAGGCAAGGTCTCGCCGCGGCCGGTATCCGATCTTAACTAGAAGAATTTTCGTCCCTTCTTGACTACTTGCTTATGCTGCTTTCTTATTGCCATTAGCTTTGCGTCAGCACCTCATACCTTATCGGCCAGGCCGTGCCGTCAATCTTGCTGCCTGCGGGAGGCGCGGGCCCCCGTGCTTACAGGTGGGTATGCTTTGTCTAAAAATGCAGCAACGCCCGCTTGCAAAGGTGATGTTAGCCGTGGAAAGCCGATTCGATATTACCAGTATGCTGATCAGGCTATCAAGGCACAAGAACAAGTGGTGGTACAATGCGTGGACCGAACAGGATGTGCGGACCTCCAACACACGCTAGCACTGATCATGTTACCATGCTGTTCCGTATCCAGAAACGAGCAAGCGAAACTGACGCGGCTGGGGCTTTGCAAAGTCGAAGGAATCACTGCTAATTTCATTTTGCGTTCTGGGATCTGCAGACACGCAGTTGCGTGTAATAAGTTCCAGCCCGAATGGCGCGATGCTGTGTCGCGAACAGACGACGAGTCGGCTACATTTCAGTCATCAGAGTTGTTGCATGAGCGAGAAGCCCATTCTGCTAGATGCCGCTCCTGTAAGCAACATTTCACTGTTCATTAGGTGCAGGTAGTCTGCTTGTTCATCTGGAAAAGGACATTACCTATCATGGCGCCGCCACTGGCTACAGTGCGTAAATAGCGGGGCAATTTGTGGTGCGTTTCTTCAGGTCTGCACACGACATTGCATCACCGGCTTTTTGCTCTTGCCGCTGGATCGACAACTTGAGCTATCATCCCAGGACGACGCAGAAACCGCTGCAGTTTTATCCCTCAAGGCCGCGGCAAGATTAAAGACTCGCCAGGCATCACAAAGTGAACATTGGACCAACACGACCAACAACAAACGAAGACTTGCTACCCCTTCCAACCAGAAATCATGGCCCCCGCCGCGCTCGACAACGCCAACCCGACGGTCCTCAATGCCTCGGAGCTGCCCACGCGCAAGCAAAAAGTCATCCCCCGCCGCGGACCCGACTCCAAATACGCCGATGTCATCTTTGCGCGGCCCCCATACCTCTCGAGCCCGTTTTGCGGCGACGACTACGGCGCCGCCATTGCTTGGCCCCGCGGCGGTGCTGGCGCCGATGACGGCGGCCTCTTTGACGACGTCTCGCCCGAGCCGATTGACGAGCAAGAAATCTACGGTACGCCGTCTTCCCCTACCTCTCATCCCCCTCCCCTTTTCATGTATCCCATGACAACTACATTAGCTGACTATTTTTTCTGGATTGATGGCCAGACCTCATCTCCACCATTACCGACCCCGAACACCCCGTCTCGCTCGGCCAGCTCTCCGTCATCAACCTCGCCGACATTCGCCTGACGCCTGCCCCGCGCGCAGGGGAGATTCTCGACCCAAACACGCTCGTGGACGTGTTTGTCGAGATCACGCCGACGATTACGCACTGCTCGCTGGCGACGATCCTGGGGCTCGCGGTCCGGGTCCGGCTCGAGCAGGCGCTGCCGCCAAGCTACCGCGTCGACGTGCGCTGCAAGGAGAGCACGCACGTGCAGGACGACCAGGTCAACAAGCAGCTCGCGGACAAGGAGCGCGTGGCGGCGGCGCTGGAGAATGATTCGCTGAGGAGCGTCCTGGACAAGATGCTCGAGACGTGCTACTGAGGTCCGGAGGAGAGAGGTACGACAAGTCCATCAAAGTAATGCGGAGCGCCGTGGTGCAGGCTTTTGATCTGCGGCGGCCTTTTAATCGCCCCCGGCTCACCGTCCTTGAAGACTGGATACGCAAGGACGTAGGCTGCCCGCTGCGGGTGTCGAGGCACAATGTGAACGAGCAACCCAGCCCGGGCTGGAGCGCGAGAAGCCCAAGCGCCCGTGCTCGCAGTATGTTGCGCGGAGAGCAGCTCCGAGAATGCATTGCAGCTACAGAGCTGTCCTGCAATGTGGCAGCATACGTGTGCCGCATCCCATGTATATACAAATCGCTTCAGACGAGTAAGAGCATTCAGGCCATGGTCGTCTGAGAATACAATTCACGTCCTGTACAGCGATGGATCTCTCCCATGATTTCACTTTTTGTCTAGTTGAAAATAACGTGATTTCTTTTGCTATGAAAAGACCATGCAACTCCCAAGACCGTACGCCGAGGCCTAGACTAAATTTCTTCCACAAATCGAACATGCCAATTTTTTTGGCCCTTTTCAGTACCAATTCATACACGTAACATCCCTTGCCCTCCCCTCCCCTGCCCTTTTCCTTGTAGCAATGCAGCGACGAGCTCTACAGCTCGCCCAGCATGCCGCTCTCCATCAGGCTCTGGTAAAATTCGGGCTCCAGGAACGTCTTGACGCTGACGTCCTCGCTGAGGCCCTTGCGGCGCCTCGTCTTGAGGACAAAGTCGCGCGCCGTGGCCTGCACGTCCGCGGGCTGGAGCGGGCGGATGACCTGCTCGCGGTCGAGCGGGTCGCCGGGGACAATGTTCCACGAGTCAAAGACGAGCGAGACCATGGAGCTGCCCTGCGTCTTGATGCGCAGGTCCGTCTCGAAACCAAACGAGTCAATGACGGGCAGCAGGCCGTTGACGCGGTACAGGGGGGTGCCCGCGACGGGGCCGTCGGAGAGGACGTGCCCGCGGCGGCGCGCCAGCACATTGTACACCTCCATGTACGAGTCCTCGGGCCCGGTGACGGAGACGGCGTACACGGGCTCCATGAGCCGCGGCGAGGCCATGAGAAACGACGAGTAGCACGCGCGGCGCGATGTCGGGATGATTTGGCCGCCGCCGCGGAAGATGGCCTCGTTGGCGAGCACAATGTCCGTCACCTTGAACTTTGTGTTGCGGATCGGCTCCTCGCACAGGGGGCCCTCGCGCGTCGCCCAGCTAAAGCCCTGGCGAATGGACTCGCGCACCGTGTTGAGGAGCTTCTTGTCGACCTCGGTGGGCAGCGTGTCGTCCTGGAGAATGTTGGGGCCGGCCTCGTCGGGGCCAAACGCCCAGATGCTGCGCGCCGCTAGCTTGTCCCAGCCGTGCTTCTCCTCGAAAAACTTGGCCGTCTTCTTGATGGGATCTCGGATCTTAACGGCTCCCGTTTCAATGTCGGTCGAGATGCCCTTTTCCAGCTGCTCGGCAACCATGGTAATCTTGTTCTTTTTATTCGGTGTAATGGCGTAGCACTTGGTGGCCGACGTTTCCACTACCGTCTCGCAGAATCTCGTCACAGGGTCCGAAACCTTGATGTCCATGTCTGCGTACAGACGACGCAAGTCGTGCAAAACGCAGTCCATATAAAGCTCACCGGTACCGATGACGATGTGCTCGCCGGACTCCTCAACTTTGGTATCCAGCAGAGGATATGACTTTTGGATCTTTCGTAAGCCATCGAGCATCTTGGGCAGCTCCGATGGGTTGATGGGCTCCACGGCAACCTTGAGGACCGATTCTGTAAAGTGGTGGATAGGTTTAAAAATGTACGCATCCTCGTCATCCTCCAATTTGGGTGCAACAACTGTGGCCGTCTTGACTATCGAGTTGTCGACTCCGTCAAGTAGCACTAGGTTGCCGGCTGGCACGCCATCGGTAGGAATATTATATCTTGTCTCGCCAATAAAAACCTGGTTTATCGTTGTCGTCGTCATATCTTCCTCGTCGTCAAGTGAGTATCCTTCCCCAAGCACTCGAACCTGCATGCCAGGACGCGCGGTTCCGCTCAAAACTCGGCCAAATGAATAGAAGCTCTTGGCGTCGGGTTTGTTGAAGAGCTTTGTAACGTGCACGACAAGAGGCCCATCTTGGTTACATCCCAGCATGGAGCTGGCAACCTTGCTATCCAGCGGCCCAGTGTAGTGGCTCTCCAGCAATCGGTGCGCCGACTCGACTGGCGAGGGCACATGCTGCGCAAGCATATCGACGAAGCCGGTGGATGGGCCAAAGAACTGCTCGCACACAAGCTTGAGAATAACCTTGGCATCTGCTTTGTATTGTGCGGGTTTCAATTGAATACCGAGAGACTCCAGAACAGGGCGCAGATCCTCTGGGCTGTCGCTGATAGAATGTGTAAAGATTTTGTAAATGGGTTCCAGGACAAAGTGTACGAATGATCTCGAGGTTCTATCCTCGAGTGGTTTCCGTGAAAAGGTCCGTTTCTTGGGGTTGAAGTAGACGTCTCCCCAGAGACGTTTGGCCAAGTCCTCGGCACTGACGTCGCCGTAGCTGTCTGCGTACATCTTGGCAAATGATTGTAGCGTGAAGCACCATCCCATATCCGTGCAAGCAAAGAGCACATTGCCCTTTTCAGGGCTGATACGCTTTGCTGTGGAGGCGGCGGGCGCAGTGTTTGTGATTATGGTGTTGACCTCCTCGATAACGTGCTTGAGCTTAAAGTATGCGTCTTTGGGTGGCAGTCTTAGCTCGACAATGAGGCGGTCCATTTTGTTGACTATCAGCGTCAGTGGCAGGTCTTGCAGGACGGCGTGCTTGATGATTTGTTCTGTGTTTATCTGCACACCCTCCACGACATCGACGACCAAGCAAACACCGTCCACCAGTCGGAAAGCGGCAGCGACTTCGTCGACAAAGTTGACATGGCCGGGAGTGTCGATAACATTGACCAAGTGGGACTTGCCCTTGGAATTAGGAAGCACAAAGCTCATGGGCGAGGATTTGAGGGAGACGCCACGTTCGCGCTCGAGGATGTGAATGTTTGTGTATCGGAGCGCCTCGTCGCGCTTTCGGCCCACTCTCTTATCCAGCTTCTCGAGGATGTCGTGTGTTTCGAAAACAAGCATATCGGTGAAGGCCGTCTTTCCGTGGTGTAGATGACCAGCAAGAGCGATATTTCGTATTTGATCGGGAAAGTTCATCAAGTCTGTCATAAACTCGCGACTGTAGTACACAGGTGGGAGATCCTCCTCTTCGATTGTGAACTTTTTCGTCTCAATAGGCGCGATAATGGGCTGGGTGAGAGGCTGCGCATCCTCCTCCTCGACACGAGTTTCGACATCTTGGCCGTATACCTGCTCGGCTGTCGGGTAGTACTGCTTGTCTTCGTGGAGGATCACGGCGTTGGAGGGACCATCTGCGCGCGTTAGCTGGACTGTGGTCAAATTGGGCGGCGCAATAGCAAGCGCAACTCACCATCAACTTCCATGAGCTCCTCATCGTCCTGAATGTCGCCGGCCGCGTCATCGTAGACGTAGTCACCCGCATCAACGCCCGCGTCGGAGCCCGCCTCCGACTCGACTTCCTCGCCAATGAAGTTGCCGAACCTAGTTGCGACACGGTCAGCGCAGAATCTTGCGTGGGTGGCTCGGGCAAGGTACTCACTCGTCATATAGATCATCCATCGTGCCTTTGGGGGTATGCCACGGCAGAGATCAATGGCAGCTGCAAGGTTGACAGGCACTGATCGGTTGCTGTGATCGGCGGCGCGCGCAATGGGAACTTTTTCGAGCTTTGCTAGCAGTCGCAGAGCGTCACGTGCAGATTGGCGCAGCTTATCGCCAAGGGCCTGGGTGAGGTAGAGCTGCTCTCAGACAGGCCCTTGACAAGTTTAAAATTGAATCTTGTACCAAAAGCACGCTACGAGGGAATCATAAGTTTTTTCTGCGATTTAGGCGTCCCGCAAGGTACCAAGCACAAAAATGGCCTTGGTTAGGTGCTCTCTACCTGACGCAGCGCCAGAGCCGCCAACAGACCTCTGACAAGCCACCTACCTAGTATCAACAAATCGATTAGCACTTTTCGAGGCCATCCAATTCTGTCAAGCCTGCTAAAATTACGTGAAAGTTTAGATTGAAGTTTGAGAGAGATTTAGATTTGTACTTTAATTGAAGACCACTATTTCGCTTGCATACAACATCTTCGTTGGGGTGGCTGCAGAAGAGGCCCCTCTGCAGCTCGGCAGGTAGCGACCCTGAGGACTTGTACCGTGGATGGGGCGCATCGCTGCGATTACGAGTCAAGGACGCGGTCAACAGCCGATGTATACGGATCGAGGTCAATTACCATCCAAAAGTATCAGGGAATTGGTAATCTTGTAGGGATCAACATTATACCGAGCTGCGAATTGTTAATTTCATTTTGGTCTTCTCAGCAGCTCAAGCCTCTCTCGTTTCAATGACAGCTGCCGCAGCTCCAGCAGCTAGCAGAGGTCCGAATACGGCGCCAGAATAATTTGCCCCTCCTTGGAGATCCAGCAGAAATCCCGAGTGATAAGGCGGTCGGTACCTGGGTCGCGCTGGGCTTGGCTGTTCTAAACAAAAAAACCCTGGTCCTCACCTCCATCAGCTTCCCCTTTTTCTATTTTAATCATCATCTCGCGACGTTTTGCTCTTGTTCCCGTCTTCTCTTCTTCACCATCGCAGCATAACCCCGCCAAAATGTCCAACCTTCCTCCCGTCTACATCGTCTCGGCCGCCCGAACCCCCATCGGTTCATTTCTTGGGTTCGTAGCTTGAACCCCCGCTCTCCGATACGGCTCAACGAAACAGGAAGCTTGTCGCGAGATGCCAGGCAGTCTACTGACAATGGTCCAACAGCTCCCTCTCCAGCTTGAGCGCTACCCAGCTCGGCTCCGTCGCCATCAAGGGTATGCCAACGTCCCCTCATGGACCATGTTGAGCGCGTTGTCCAGGAAGCTAACCCGCCGCAGGTGCCGTCGAGCGTGCTGGCATCAAGCCTGACGAGGTCGAGGAGGTTTACTTTGGCAATGTTCTCTCCGCTGGGTACGCCCCCGACTTCACATTCGCCCACACACTGTGCTAACGCGGCTTCCCCAACAGTCTCGGCCAGGGTCCTGCCCGCCAGTGCGCCATTGGTGCTGGTCTGCCGCAGTCGACCATCTGCACCACCGTCAACAAGGTCTGCGCCTCCTCGCTCAAGGCCATTGTCCTCGGCGCCCAGAACATCATGCTCGGCACCTCGTCCGTCGTCGTCGCCGGCGGCACCGAATCCATGTCCAATGCCCCCCACTACCTGCCCAACCTCCGCACCGGCGCCAAGTACGGCGACCAGACCCTTGTCGACGGCGTCCTCAAGGATGGCCTGACCGACGCCTACAAGAAGGAGCACATGGGCCTCGCCGGCGAGCTCTGCGCATCCGACAATGACCTTTCCCGCGAGGCGCAGGACGAGTACGCCATCAACTCGTACAAAAAGGCCCAGGCTGCCACCGCCGCCGGCCTCTTCAAAGAGATTGTTCACGTCGAGGTTCCCGGCGGCCGCGGCAAGCCCAGCATCACCGTCGACAAGGATGACGAGGTTAAGAACCTCAACGAGGACAAGCTCAAGGCCATGCGCCCAGCCTTCAAGTCGGACGGCACCATCACCGCCCCCAATGCTGCCCCCATCAATGATGGCGCCGCCGCCGTCGTCCTCATGTCCGAGGCCAAGGTCAAAGAGCTCGGCGTTAAGCCCATTGCCAAGATTCTCGGTTGGGGCGACGCTGAGCGCGAGCCGGAGCGCTTCACCGTTGCCCCGGCCCTCGCCATCCCCAAGGCCATCAAGCACGCGGGCCTCACCGACAACGACATTGACTTTTACGAGATCAACGAGGCCTTTTCCGTCGTTGCTCTCGCCAACATGAAGCAGCTCAACCTGTCTGCCGACAAGGTCAATGTCTACGGTGGCTCCGTCGCCATCGGCCACCCTCTGGGCTGCTCCGGCGCCCGTGTCCTCACCACCCTGACCTCTGTCCTCCACGAGAAGAAGGCCAAGATTGGCTGCGTTGGCATCTGCAACGGCGGCGGTGGTGCCTCAGCTCTCGTCATTGAGAACCTGCAGTAAAGTTTTGGCCACTTATTGACAACAGAAAAAACATGTAAATGATTGAATGAAGGCATGTCGTTCTATGGGCAAAGTTTCCGGAACATGTCATGCAACAAAAAAGGTATGCATACAAACAGAATGAGCGATTACCGTCTCTAGTAATTTTATAGAGATTTAATGAGAAAAAAATCAATTCAACAAAATGTCTACTCTTTGAATAAGGCATTTCTCGGGGGAAAGTGTGACTTGAAACTCATTCGCGTCACCCGCAATGTTAAATATAGATGGCATGATGGAGTCTATCAAACAGTGGGAAGACTCAGTAAAGGCTAGACAAAATGCTGGCAAGCCAAACATGAATCATGCTACACAGATGTGACAAAAAGCACGCCGTCCACCCTCCGCCTCTAAAACCCACCTCGCCTCATCCATGCAGAAACGTGTGTACATTCATAAGAAGAAAGAGTGACTGCGCTTGGAACTGTAAAAGAGCAAAAATAAAGATTACAATTTCCCGATTTGATTTCTTTTCTTCTCTTCTCTGTGGGTCGTACGAAACACTTTGAGACAATAAAACACAGGCATGACGCGATGAGATTTTAGAATGAAAAGTTGAGTTGGCAAAAACTGAACAAGACCTTCCCGTAAACAAAAACTTGAAAGAAGAAGAGGAGCAAGAAAGATACACGCAGAAATGGGGTCACCCTTGGTCCCCAATTTCCCTGCCAAAAGAAACAATATAAAAAAACAAGATACACAACCCTGTTGAAGCACAATGGTCCAAATCCTCTCTCCCTATGCCGTTCTCGCTCTCGCCCTCGCTGGGCGGCGCCAGAGTATCCTGTCGTATGCCTCCTACTGCATTTCGACATCTCCACCCCTGCCCGCAGAGGCAGGCGGCGCGACGTCCCCATCCATCCACTGGCGGAAATTTGTGTTTTGCTCCTGCACCTCCTCGGGGCTCATGTCCATGGTCCACGCCGGGTTGTGCACCCATTTCTCGAGCAGCTTACTCTCGCGGTGGCTGCTGAGCGCCGTCGCAAACTTGTCGCGGCGCTCGCGCTGCTCCTTGGTCTTGGGCGCGTTGTCGTAGATAAAGTACTCGGACGTGCCCGGCGCCCAAATCATCTTGGAACTCATCAGGCAAATGGAAATTATCAGGCTCTCGTCGTACGCGAGCGGCTTGGGGATGCTATCGCCGTCCGACTCGGCGTCGCCCGAGGGCAGGTTGCGCGTGAGCACGACCTTTTGCAGCCGCGAGCGGGCGATGCCCTCGGTAGGCTCGACACGGATAAATGAGGAGATGTAGTATTGCCAGCGCTCGCGGAGCTTCATCTCGTCCATGTAAAAGGTCGTCTCGTCGCGCTGCAGCCAGCGGACAGTGGCCTCTGCTTTTTGAGGAAACTGGCATCTGTGTTAGCATTTTGCATCTTGTCCGCAAGGAGCGGGTTACGTACCCAGCAAATAACAAAAATGTCACCATCCTTGACACACTTTTCCGCAAACTTCCTGGCGCTGATTTCAGTCTGGTAGCTCGTCTCTTCCTTCTCCCGGTTGTTGAGATATTGCTGAATCAAATCAGGTGTCTTCTCCTTGACATCGGTGCTGCTGCAAGTGAGAGCAAGTCGGCACAGAGTCTTGAGAAGATCTTGGATAGTATACAGCTTCCAGCCGTTGCGAAGGTAGTAATGTCTCATGACATCCTGGTAACGGTTCTCGTCAACGTCGCCAGTGATGTACTCCTCAATGAGCTCCATGGTCTTGGGCCAGTAATTGACAGCCTCTTCGTTGGCCTCGAAAAACGTCATGTGGTTCTCGGTGAACCCAATGTCTCTCGCAGGCTTGGAACGGCTGAGTCGCTCAATCTCCTTGCCGACTCTATCAGGACTGTCCTTGATGTCTGTAAGACGCTCGTATACCTGGTGAAAGATGCTGAAGAAGACAAAAAGCGTCTGATTGCAGAAGAAATTGTACCATGGACGGCTAAAGAACCCATCAGCTTTGAGCTCACCGTCAGCATCCAACAGCCCACTGTCAGAACCAGTCACGACAGGCTTGGGTATAGTAGGCATCCATCGCTCGTTGGAAAAGTCCGGCGCAGGCGCCTCATCAGGCACGTCACCCATCTCCTCATCATTCCCCGAATTGACGTCGGGGGTAGTCTCCTTGCTGCCCGATGTGCTATCGTCCTTCTGGGTTCGAGGCTTGCTACTGATGCGACCCGGATCAAGAACCCCTCTAAGGAGATCGCCCTTCTTTCCGTTCCTGCGGCTGCGCCCATTTGTCAACTCAGCGGGCGTATTGTCCTCGATTTCTTCTTCACCAGAGTCTGGCTGCATTCTGGGAATTCGCTCCTGAACCACTTCGTCAGGCAGGTCAAAAAAGGCGGGAATGAACATTTCAAAAAACTCCAAAATCCTTTCCTTTTCTTGTGTGCTATGCTGGCCATTGTGCATGCTGTAGAGCATCATTAGGCGGAGTATGTCCATGATGATGTCTTTATCAGCAAAATTCCAGCCGAATTGGTGGCGGGGAGCTTTGCCGTTGAGCGCTCTCTCACGACGCTGCTCCTCGTGCTTGGTCTTGATGACATCAACCAAGTGCTTCGCAGTCAGATTGCGCTTATCTGTTGACTTGACCAGGATGCCCATGTGATCGAGACTCTTGAGATGCATATTCTCAGTCTGTGCATGCCACACTTTTTCCCACTCTCGTTGTGAGAAACGCCATTCCTCATCCTTTTGCTTCATTCTGGCCAGTAAGACGGGAACAACATCAAAAGGATGGCCATACATGTCGTTGACAACATCAATGCCGCGCTCGCCATAAATCTTCTTGCAGATACGCTTGAAAATCGAGGTGCTTTGGCCGGCAAGAGCACCAGGCATGTGAAAAGACTCTCGCTCGGATGGTGACATGGCCAGCATTTGCTGGGCAATGGGCTCCAAGAGCTGGATACACTTGAGGTTGGCCTCGATGTAGAAATCGTAATCATGACGCTCTTCCTCAATGCGATGAAGACCTTCCTCGTATTGATTTTTGCGATGGGCGACGAAGCCCGAGTCTTCACTGGCCCAGGTAGGGTGCGAGGCCCACTGATCATTGAGAACCGAGTTGCAAAGCTCGTCGCGGCCACTGCAGGGCTTAAGGCGCTCTCTCTTAGGCAATAGTCTGTAGCTGGGGCCATAGCCTCGGCAGTTGCTGAGTGAAATCTTGTCGCTAGGGGGTGCAGGGCGGTTCTCAATCATCACGTCCTGCGTATCAACTCCAACAAATGATTTCCAAAATGTCATCAAGTCAGGGCTTGCACTGATGAAGACTGCGCCCTTGTGGAAAAGCGTGTTTCTGTCAATGATGCTTTGGCTAAAGAGGTTGCAAAGTTTCAGAAACTCGTTCATAGAGGACCTGTTGCTGAGGAACTTTTTGACCTTTTCAAAGAATGCAATCTCCTCCATATTGGAGGTGGTGGAAGCTCGTGGAGGATATGGCTCCGGCATGACCGGCGTCAGGGTAGGTTCGATCAAGGAACCGTCCGCAGTGCCGCGAGCGTGGCTCAATCTCGGCCGCTTACCGTTGACAGCAGCAGCCTGCAGACGAGGCTGCGAGGTAACTTCAGCGAGCAACGGAACGCCTCCAGCCGCTTGCTTGTCATTTCTAGCACGCTTCTTATCTTTGCTAGCGCTGGCAGGAGGAGCGAAGCTGCCCAGTGGAGGCATCTTTTGTCCGTCTCTGGCCCCAGCCTGCTGACCGACGCCTCCAGCTATGCCATCTTCGGCTCTGCCACCCGCCGCCTTTGCCTGCCCAGCAGTTTCCGGGAGGAATTGCTTGAAATCTTCCAGCAAGTCAGGAGCAGCATTGAAGAGCGTAGTGACCTGCGCATATACGTCTTGGATGGGCTTCTGCTCGCGCTGGTATGTTTGCAAAATTTCCAGGAACTGCTTGTATATCTCTGGTTTGTCCTGGAATCGATTCTTGATCTTGTTGACATAGCTGATGGCATGATTGAATTCGACAGGACCGCGTCGTTCCAGACCGGCTTGGCCAGCCGCAACTCCGTTAACGCCAGCTGGGCCAGGCGTGCTTCGTCCCGCGGCAGCATTGGCACCCGCAGGACCAGGAGCTTGAGAGCCAGCACGGTGTCCCGTGGCCTCGTATCCGGCATTTTGGGCGGCTGCTTGTACAAAGAGGCTGCCGCCGTTCTGAGCAGGGGCGCTAAAGTTTGCTTCCGGTGACCTCTGAGGCCACTGGGCACCACGCTCGGGGAAGATGGACTGGCTGGGATGGCCATCCGGAGCTCGCCCGGCGATACTTTGGACTGTCGTTCCCATTGGCGTGGTGACTCGGATCGTATTGGGGTCGTTACCAGCGCCGCACTCGATTCTGTACCCCGGGGGTAAAAATGTGTTGAAGCCTTGAATGAGATTTGGGTGGCCGGCGAAGAGCTCAGAAACTCGATTAATGACGCCCGGTGTATCGATGCTGGTTTATACTGTTAGCCGTGCGGCCTGTTATAGGTCAAGATGTAGCTACACTCACGCCTGGGACTTGAAATCCTTCATTATGTCGAGAAAACGGTTATAAACATCGGGCTGGTCGTGAAATTGAACTTTCACTTGATCCAGGTACGTCAAAGCATCCTGTAGCGTGGTGTTAGCGCTCCGTATTCAAGATAAACCGTCGCTGGAGAAAAGTTTTTCGGCCATATGTGATCAGAGCAGGCCGTATGCCCCCTCGCCGTGCCAAACACAATGGACGGCTGCTTCCATGTATTTTGCTTACATTGAGAATGGGCTGCTGGCCCTGAGTGATGCCGCCTGGGATCTGAGGACCACCTGCTGGGACATTGACCATGGGTGCGCCCTGCTGGCCCGGGCGCTGGGCGTCTTGAGGGAGCTGCTGCGGTTGTTGCTGCAGAGGACCTCCAAAGACTGAGTTGCCAGCAGAAGGAGGCGGCGGGCCACCCTGAGTGGGCTGGCTGTGAGGTATAGATCCGTATCCATGATGCTGACTGCTCGCGCCTGGCCCGCTGTGCTGGAAGGGGCGCGAGTGGTCATTCGGCGGCGGCGGCGGCGGGCCTCCGTAATTTTGCATCGGAGGCGGGGCAATCGGTATAGAAGAGGCACTGCCGTTGTGGTTTGCCAGAAGGCCGCCCGGGCTGTGTATCGCGCCTGGGATGCGCGACGCAACGGGCTGGTGTATGGGTATCGATCCGGCACTGCTGCTCTGGTGTGCGGATTGGAATCGGTCAGCGGCCTCACGGTCCCGCTCGCGCTCTCTCTCTCGCTCCTGGTCCCGCCTGGCCATCTCCTCGTGTTGCTGGATAGCGCGGTGTCGGTCGTCCATTTCGCGATCGCGGTCGTATGGCGCACCGCCAGACTGGCCGTGGTGGTTCTGGTTGCTGTTCATGTTGGATCTGTAGCCTGCAGAGGAAGCAAGGCGAAGGCAGAGAAAAAAAATCAGCCACGTCGCTCTCTTCAACTCAATACCGTGATCGCAGCTGAAATTCTCCGCTGTCGAGGGGTGGGTGCGCTGGAAGCGAGCCGAAGACCCTCTGCTGCGTTTTTCGACCAGCCGGCCGACAACGCAAGCTCAGGAGGACCAGTCGCGCGATCGCGAGGACAAGAGAGCAGACTCACAACTCGGGGGGGCACAGCTAGGCCAGCCACTATCTACATGGAGATGGGGATCCCTGTGCAGAAAAAGAATGTTCAGGGCAAAAAGCTGCTGCCAAAACACAGGATGCGTGGTGGAGGGGGGCGAACAAGACAAGACGCCAGCCCTGGGTGCAGAACCTGGGAAGCTCGCCAGGATGGAGGGCGACCAGGACCAGATCTGTCGGGGCCATTACACAGGCTTAGCGCGGAGTGTTCCGCATCACGTGCTGATAAGGAATTCTTATCAGTCCGATGCGGAAAGTGCGACAGTAGCCGTGCCACGCAACCGCGCGTGTTCACGCTAGGCCTGAATGGGGAGTTGCAGCTCAATCCCGTCGGCTCACAGTGGCTGCTCAGCTTGAACTAAGCAATGAATACTTCATCGCTCAAATGGACAACGAAATTACACATGACAAAAAACCAAGTGCATTCAGGGTTTGTGTTTTCCATGCCAGCAGGCAAGAGTTCTGCGGCCCAGCTGCTTTAGATAATTCATCACGTTGCACATTGCCTCAATGCAAGCAAACAACCAGCAATGCATATTCCCTATTCTGAGTGTCTTGATCCCCGGTGACGCCTGTTAAGTATACACGTACATTAAATATATCGGCTTTTCTTTCCGGCACTCTAGGCCGCTCATTATTTTCTCTCCCTGCCAGCCTCTACTTATTATCAGCAACCATGATAGCCTGCAGTGAGTAGGGCTTCTATGCCGGCGGCGGGGGCTGCGGCTTTCGAACAATTTTAATCTTGGGTCGCCCGGCTGCGCTTGATGGCGTCTCCGGCGCAGGGGTTCCCGCACCTCCCAAGGCGGCAGTCGGTGTGAAAATAGGCTTGGTGGCAGGCGGCGTGGACGATGTGCTGACACTGATTTTGGGTTTCTGTGCAGGCGTTTGCTGCGATGTTGACGAGACGCCGCCCTTGGGTAGTGGTCGCCGCACGACATTGCCTGAGGGGAGCGGCTTCCGTACTTTCAGAGGCGTGTCGTCGCCGGATGACTCGGGCCGCGTGCTTCCGGGCAGGGCGGTCCGGGCCGGTGCTGGGGTCGACGCCAGAGACTTGCCGAGAATGACAGCCAGACGGCTGGGGTTTGCAGTCCGGAGAGTCACCATGCGCCTCTTCTTCCACTGACCCTTCGCCTCCATGGGCATGTCCGTCTTTGGGCGTTTCGGTGCCGGCGACGCATGCTCTTCCTTCTCTGGCCGAGGCCGCTTGGCTACCGGACCTGGGGTCGATACCCGCGACCCATTCGTTTGAGGCTGGTCATGAGCAACGATAGAGTCCAGCACAGCCGGTGGCTTTGGCAATGGACGTTGGGCTGCAGAGACAGACGGCTTAGTGCTGATCTTGATAGACGACGTTCTTCCGATGAGAGATGGCTTCTTAAAGTCTCCCCCATTCGGAATTGGGGTCGCTATCGGAGCTGCCGAGATGACTGGTAGCGGGACCTTTGGCTTGACCTTGTAGTAAGACTTGAAATTGACTACCAGCCGGTTCGCAAGTTGTTGCACAGGCCGCTCCGCCTTCCAGCGCTTGGGAAGGTTCAGCGTCAGCACCCAATTTTGCGCCTCCTCAAACATCATGGAAGCGAGATCCAGAAGACTCTCCACCTCCGCCCGACCAAGGTCGGGATGATCAAGGGCTTTGCGCATCGCCGTGCTGTAATGCCGCTCATCAGCCACATATGTCTCTTCCATTTCTTTCTTCAGTGCCTTCAAAGCAGAATCCAGGTTCTCCTTGCGAGCAAACATTTCTTTTCTTGCTTCAATTTCTTGAGCGCTGTCTTGCACAAGCAAAAGAGCATCGCCGTCATCAGCAGAAGGTTCGATCTTAGCAACCTTTGCATGCTCCCCAAAGGCGATTGCGGCCAGTCCGCGAGCAAGAGCAGCTATCAGTTTCGAGCGGACATGGGGAGAGCGATCAGTCATGAAAGAATACATCAAGAAACTGAAAAAGGTTGGGTCCATCATCGCGCCGAGGTCAATCAAGGCTTCAAAGCATTTGATGCGGATCAAGTCCCTAGTTCCATCCAAGAGATACTGGCCAAAGTCTGTGAAAGTTTTGGGAATCACTTCCGCCTTCATCAGGCGCTGTTTTGCCTCCAATCCAGCCAGTGTCCAGGTATTTTGGTACGAGTTGGTCCACTCATCGCGCCGTAGGACTCGCTCGATTTGTTCCAGGGCTTCTTCCAGAAAGACGCTCTCCTCTTCATTAGGGATCTTGTTTTGCCGAGTAAGCCAGTCATCTTGTTTGGAGGGGATAAGCGAGGTAGCAAGCGATTTGACGAGGAAAGCAATATAGAAATGATCCGAGTATGGATTGCCTTCGTTGTTGTTCAGGCGAAGTTGGTCGAGAATGAAGCGGCGCGCTTCCATCGGGCACTTGTAAGTGTGGTCGCGGACCTCAGAGATGGCCTTGATGATTGCGCAGCGAACATTGTATTGCTTCTTGTCGGTAAAGTCATTTGGTCGAGGCTGATTCGTCTGTTCGTAGCAATACATTTCCCGAAACGCCCGCATAAGCTGGCGCATTCCTAGCAATGGAATATCCTTGATATTGGACTGCCGCGTAAGAGCAGCTGCCGCCATGGTGCGAATGCCATGGAAATAGCGTCGGTCGATGAGAGTTCGGACCAGGAAGCCAGAGGCGATTGGGTGCAGTGGGCCCTGCGCAAGGTATAGCATGGCGTCCTGCTGTGCAACAACATCTCTGTCCTGCTGCAGCTGCGACACGTACATGTACGGCTCCAAAGTCCGTGTCATGTCAGATGCCCATTCAAAATCTGCGTCGAGACGAATCCACTCATAAGACTCTTGATCCATTTTCCGTTCCGTCTCTGGGTCCCATTCAATGAGTTCCCACTCGCGTTGATCCTCGGGGGTCTGCAAGACATCTCCAAGACAATAGAGCAAAGCGTCGTCGTTGTTCTCCGTGATTTCCATGCTCAGGCCTGTGCTGTGCTTCTCCTTCATTCGCCGCGTTCGCTTTAGTCGCTTATACTTCGTATTATAAGGAATCTCAAACTTTGTGGCTCTTGTAGCATCTTCACGGATTTCAAGAATATGCTCGTATGGCGTTCCGTCAGCCTCGTGAATTCGTACCGTCATAGGGCCAGTAAATAGAGGTTGCGTTTCCCCAAGTGGTACTTCAGCTCGTCGCTCCTTGATCTCGCGCAGAAAGTCGTCCTTTTCGAGCTGCGGTTTCTTTGCCTTCTGGTATTGCACTTGGTTCAGTGTCAATTCGACACATAGCCTCTTTTTGTTAAATCGGGCCTTGACATCGAACCTCGGACAGCCAGATCCGTAGATCCACTGATTCCAAAAAGTCTCTAGACGATACCGAGATCCCTTTTCGCATAATGTTTTGAACTTTTCGGTGTCCAGGATTGTAGATTTATCACTCCCTTCAATCTGCGCACGCGTCAAGAGTTTTTGTAGTACTCTCGTCAGTCCGTGGCCACCAGATGCCTTGTTCATGCGCTTATCCAAGATGAAAAACACAAGAGGCGCTTTGAGTGTCATAAGATGCATTTCTGCGTCATCAAGATGCAGGTTGGCGCCGAGATCAAAGATTGCAGGACGACCGACGTCAAGCTCAATCAGATTGTCAGACATGGTCTTCATGCGGAAGCGGTATTCATTGTTTCCGCAAATGCGTCTCATGAACAAATCAGTCATATAATGAGCCATTCCCACAACCAGCCACATATCGCTGCGTGTGTTGGGAATCATGTTGATGCCAATCCATTGTGACGTCAACGTCAGGACGAGCTGTCTTGTGACCTCGATTTCGGTATCGATGATATCTGCTGGATATAGCAGTCGATTGCTTGCAAGTGCCAACGAGTGCAAAGCCACTGTATCGTCGACCAAGTCGTCAACAAAGCAGAGTTTGAAATTAGAAAATGGGTAGCGTGCGAACGTATATGTGAGGAAATCCGCAGCCATAGTTAGAGCGGCAGATGTATGCCTGACCCAGTCTCCACGCCCAGGCAGGCAGTATGCATGGACTTTCAAGGCACTCATACCGAGCTTGAGTTCATCTTCTTCAGTTCGGAATTCAGAAGATAGGTCAATATGCTCGAATGGCCCAACAGCAAATCCTAGCTTCTGGACAGATACTTTCTTCTCGGGCTCAAAAGTCATAATCTTCATCGACTCATCGTCTGGGTCCGTCCTTTCCTCCACAAGAAAGCCCGAGCAGACCACGGACATTTCTCGGAGCTTATCCTCCTCTGCAAGCTTGAATGATCGATCGACAGGGCCCGAATCTTTCTTGGTAGCCAAGGCTTGTTGCAAGGCATCCCCAAGGGTTCTCGGGTGCTTGATTGAAACCCTCCAGTCGCAGCGGGAGCCGTGGTCGTCGATGCAGGGGAATATACAGCTCGCAGTGCCCGGTTGTATCGAATGACGGGTGTACATGTGCGTGAAGCGCCCATCCAACGAGTCCACTCCAACGAAATGCAATCCATCGCGTGGATTTCTGTTGACAAATGGAACAGTAATCTTGTATTGCTTGTGTGACCTGTCAGGGCCGTCGAGGTTCGAGGTTGACTTCCTAACGATCAGCCTCGGGCGATCTCTGTCGTCCCTGCCACGTAGCTTCACTTTCAAAGACCCATACACCGGCGTGCACCCCTCAAATTCTCTATTTTCGGCGGGAACGTCGGTTTTGCGACTGTGGAAAATGGCGCGCGCGCGGATGCGGCGCACGTCGAAATGCTCTGCTCTCAGATTCCAGCCCTCGGGCTGAGACAGTTTCTTGTATGGGTCATTGTATTCTACAGCAGCTCTCCTCTTGGGCCCTTCGATCGCTTCACCATGGAGTTCACGCATCTCGGCGATGGTGACTCGGTTCGTGTCGATTTCGCATTGTGCCGCGTCGAGGAAAACCTCTTCCACCTTGTCCGTAAAGGTAACTACGAAAATGTCGGTGGTTCCGTGAATGCACTTGTCGCGAAAGTCAACCTCGAGGTTCACTTCTTGCTTGAGAACGAAATATTCCATCACTGGGAGGTCGTCGAGCGGCGGCAAGCCGTCGTAGCCGTTTCGCGTGAACGAGCGCCCACTTTCGACGGCCATCTTCACCGGCGTGCAAAAGACGCGCGCGGCCGCTATAGGAGTCGCAAGTCAAGCGCAACTGCTTTTATGTATTAGAGAAGGAGTGCGACGGAAGGTTTGCGCTGCGCCACTTCGATGCGAGTGGTGGCTGCAGCTTCTTCGTCGGGGGGTTGGCGCTCTCAGCGACTCTGGGCGGGCATCGCAAGCCGTGGCTCCAGGGGCACTCGCAGCCCGACTGTACGTCGAGTGAGTAGGATCGGTCCCTTTATTTGCAGTTTTCGCGCGGTGCAGGAAGCAAATTGCGCGTGCACGTTGCTGCGCTGCCTGTCGCAATGTCGTGTACTGGGGGTGATGAAGCAGCCAAGTTAGTAGCCGCGTTTGCCATCACGAAGCTCCACGCACGGGCCAACTGCGGCTCTAGCAGTACAAGTGTCTCTGTACCGTTCTCCAAAACTCAAGGTTCATACGCACCGCCCGGCGCCTACCGACCACCATCTTCATGAACTCATTATTTCCCGCGGCCAAATTTTTCTGTTGTTCTTGCCCGTTCTGTTTTCTTGCCGCCTCCCAGATTTGATCTTGAAGACAGAATACTTTTTCCTTCTTTAGTTGCATTTTGAATGTTGTAATTTCACCTGTGGCAAGGTCCACAAAGGTACCACGTGTGCGGTATCATAGGCTAGCATCAAGCTACTTTGCGAAGAGAA
Source organism: Akanthomyces dipterigenus (assembly GCA_030783385.1). Classification (NCBI taxonomy): domain Eukaryota; kingdom Fungi; phylum Ascomycota; class Sordariomycetes; order Hypocreales; family Cordycipitaceae; genus Akanthomyces; species Akanthomyces dipterigenus. The sequence continues at coordinate 13,487 of JARJRE010000235.1, read as the reverse complement.
ATGATATTACACTACTTCCGTGCAGCTTCAGTGAACCTCTATGACTGTAGCCACGGCAAAAAATTAACAGTTCCGATGCGCCACCGTGAGCCCCCTTTCGTCCTCCCAAAATCGTATGTACAGACCAAACGCCTTCCCGAAGAGATCGCCCAATGTGTTGCTAAATCAACGACGCCGCGAAAGTAAATTATCACAGACAAAGAAAACATGAGAAGAAGCAATCATGGCTTCGCCCGCTTGTCTCGTCTCCTTTTCCTTGCTCTGGCCTTGAGAAGCTCGTCATCACGATAATCCTCTGGTAGATCAAAGTCCGCCTCAGCCACGTCCGGTATCGGATGCCCCCAGGCCAGGACGTTTCTACCAGCTCGCCGATGTTTATTGAGCGCGCCATCCCGTTCATACTTTTTGCTGAAGAAAGACTTGAATACCTTTGGCGTTTCGGATTGCCTCGGCGTTGTTGCTGCTGAACCCAATCGCGGGCGTTTCGAGGCAGCTATTCTTGAGCGAGCCATGGCTTCCTGCTGCAGCTGCTTTGCTGGCGACGATGATGAGGCTTCACTACTGTTGTCTCGTGAATTCATCAAAGTGTCTTCTTCCTCTTCAGCGCTGTCCCCAACCTCACTTCTGCTTTGGTGGGTTGGCGTGCTATCAACGACATCCTCCATCTCCTGATCCTCTGGCTGCTGACTTCCTTCAGCTTCTTTGAGCTCTTCCTGGGCCTGCTCGGCTAGGGTCCGTTCTCTCTCCAGTTTCCGGCGCTTCTCTTCCAAGCTCCAGTTCTTGAACTTGTCAAGGATGCCTTGGCAGCCTCTAATGAAGTGGGCACGGGCAGGCTCAAACAGCTTTTTCTTTGTCTCCGTAATTCCACTGACGCCCATTACTCTAAGCCAGTCATGGCCTTGTAGCCCTTCCAACAGTCGGATGATTTGATCTTTTTCGTGCTGTGCACGGCCCTTTTCGGTGTTGCGTATCGATCTTTCGACCCTCTCGGCTCGTCGGTGTATTGGTTCAAAGGTGCTATCTGGCAAAGGATCCTCTAGTGCTCTGCTTTTGTACTGTGCTTCCAGAAATCCGAAATCTATCTGTTGCGCATCAAAAACATCGGTAAATAGTGCATCACCGTAACCTCGCACGGGAAAGATTTCGGCTTGAGTTTGTGAGGATCCGGCTGGAGGAACGCGTCGAGGGCCAGAGTCGACAACGATGATGGGAGTGTCCACGCTTAATAAATCTGCAAGAACAATTGTTATTCCAGGGAGGGCTCTCCTGCGCGTGTGGAAAAAAGGTCATCGCAAAATGTTAGCTTACGCTGCTCTTTGGGCTCGTTTCCGATAACCTCGTCATAGTCTGGAAAGTAGGCGGAGAGGTCGCTCTTGAAGCGAGTCGCTTCCTGGGACCGGAGCTTGCGGCCAGGCTCTCGGGCAGGTTTCCTTGTACCGGCCATTTCGGGCTGGAGCCTATCCAGCTCGTGTTTGATGCCATTGATGACTTTTGTCTGGTGTTTCGGAACGCTGGGATCTGCTTCGGCGGGCGGCAGACCGGGCCTGTTGCTCGCTGCTGCTGCAGCAGGGGCGGCCGCTATCGTTACGAGTCGAGCTTGTGGTGGTCGTTGTGGGAGGGGCTGCACCTTCTGTGGTGGTACTGCGGCGGGCCTGGCGAGAATTTCGACAGCAATCCTCGTCTTTTTTGTATTGGCCGTGGCAAAGTCGTGCTCTGTGGCCTCGATGGTCCGTTTCGTGCGACGTGCTTGCGGCTGTTGCTGCGGCGGCGGATGGTGGAAGAGCGTCGGCGTCGCGCGTGCCATGGGGGCGTGTCCGTTGAGGTGAGGTGGGAAGCCTTCAGGTCGTCGGGTCGAGCGTGTGACGGAAGCCATTGACAATAGGGCAGCGGCCTGGCATTGTCTTTGGCGAGAGTCGTCTTGTCACTCTCGCGATGGATGGACTGATGCGTTTCGCGCAGTCAAGAGTCGGCTTTTTTCGTCACAAAGGCCGCGGGCTCCTAGATGCGCAAAACCGTGAAGTGAGCGGGTGTTGCGGATCCGCCCAAACAAGAGGTGACTGCTGTAACTTAGTGAACAGCTAGCGGTCTGTGTCGAGCGCTGTTGTTGGGCATTTGCGGGCGGTTTGCTGGGTCGCTGGCGTCTCTTGCGGCCAGTCTACAGGGGCAGACGCCTGTAACCACACAGCTGTGAGCGGTGCCACCGGGCTGCCTCTGACGCGACTCTGACCAAAACATTCTCTTGCTGATTTGTTTGCCTACCTACCCTGTAGATGAGTTCAATGCGCAAAAGATGCGAACGATAACATACGTAGTTTATGAAATCATGATCGTTTCTGTAAGCCATTGTCAAACTGCGTACTCGTGTGAATTTTGCATTTCTCCATGCTCATCAGAAGGGAGGCTCGGGCCCAGCCAAGGCAGCTTCCAGACAGCAGAGGGCAGCACAACTTGAAGAAGGGAATAGGGGGTCTCCCAAAAAAGGTTCGATTTTTTGCCATACATGTACATTATCATTCATTCGATTTGATACTAAGCTTCGCCATCGCTTTTCGAGCCGGTTTGCTATCTGCTGCTTTGTCCTTTGTTCGTAGCAGCTTTGCCACAAAGCTCTTGCTCTTCTTGGTCGTCTTGATGTACGTTTCCAGCCCGAGGAGAACAGCATACGACTTGGAAATGGTCAAATGCCCCATATCGACGCCTTCCAACTTCAAGCTCTGCAGGAAAGCGCGAAAGTTGGACGACGGCGGACGGTAGTGTCCACTCAGAGGAGACAGCGACTGCAGGCGCCCATTCTTAATCTTGATGAGCCCTGCCGCAGAGATGCGGCCGCCCTGCAGAAAAGACGAGTGCTGAAAGGCGCCCGAGTCTTTGATGCCGACGTAGAGTCGAAAGTTGGTGTCGGCGACAAATATCCAGCAGTTCTTGCGGACCGACTTGCGCAGCAGCTTGTTGATGATGGTGGATGTCGACAGGTGGTGAATCTTCTTGACGCCAGAAGCATTGTCAAACTCTGGAGTGGCATATTTGGCGGCGCGATCGGCTTCTCGCCTGGACTCAGCCGACGAGTCTGAGTCGGAATCGGAGTTGTCTGCCAGGGGATTGGCAGTAGGCCGAAACGCCGGTGTGGCATCGTCAGCTGGAACAATACCGTGGATGCTGTCCTTGAATTGCTCCGTCGTGTCGATCCTGGCACTGTTCTTTGCCCAACACAGTCTTCCCTCGGCATCAACCTTGACCAAGTAGTACTGCCTCTCTTCTCGTGACAGGTAGCGCACTTGTTCTCGCTCCAACTGCTCGCGAGGGCAGGCATCCAGCTCAATGTTGCGACCAGCGCCATAGTCGAGCCAGTACAGGAAGTTTTCCTGGGCCTCTGACTTTTTCCACTCTTCGTGATATACTCGCAAGTTGCTTCCGTAGCGATGCTTCACATCAATCATCTCCAGGAAGTACTGCAGGCCCATTGTGCGAGCTTCCGCTCGGCGCTTCGCATTCTCAATTTGACGCTTTTGTCTTTGGGCCGCCTTGTCCTCTGGGCTGGTCTGTTCCTCGCTATCGGCCTCTGGCTCAGATTCGCTATCCGAAGCATCGCGACCGGCGCGAAGGGCTGTCATCCCAACCTTTCTCCAATTCTGGCGAGCGCCTGCCGATGGCGGCCGCACTTCTCCAGTAACGATGGCGGCTTGTGAGAGAGGGCGGGGACGAGGGCGATGCGCCTCGCGAAACTGAGCATCGCGCACGGCGGCGACCCAGCGTGTACTGGGGTTGATGCTGTGACCGTCCATTTCTCTGCGCGCGCGGTAGCCTCGAAAGGTCTTTTGAATCATCCTGGCTGCTGCATCCTGGCCTTGGTCGTCCGGCAGCAATGACTGGTCGGTGGAGAGCCTCTTGTGTTCTTTCATTTTCCTGCGATTTTCCCCTTCCTTTTCGGCTTGTATCTGAGCAATCTCATAAAACTGCCTCTCAGTCGGAGGCACAAGCGAGGCCATGTATGTGTGGTACGTCGGACCTGTCGCTGTTGACGAGACTACAACCTCGGAGGCCGCCATGTGCTCTTATAACTCGCCGATGGCGGGGCCGTGGCTCCGGCAGAGACAGGGGAGAGGCAGCTCGTGCCTCGTGGTCGTGTGGCACTATCAACCTGGAAGGCTAGAACATAGGGTCCAGCCGCCAATCTGAAGAGACAACTAGTCTTGTTTGATGTGAGCGCGAGCACCGTGGTGGCTGATCCTCAGCTGGATTTAGAGTGCAAGCTGCCAGTTTTTGGCGATGAAAAAGAAACTGCCAAGAGATCTGCCGTTGTAGCGCCAAGCGGCTTTGGCGAAGTAGCTAGGGATAGGGCTGACCGGTATAGATATATTTGGTCCTGGTCACATTGAAGCCAATTTCCAGGTTTGCGTTGTTCAGATATAAGAGTCATGATCGGCGGCCCGAGGAGCAGGTGCATGCAGGCTCACAGGTGAGTGTGCCCTGTAAGAATTGCTGAGCCACAGTGTGCGGCATCCAAGGTACCTAGCGTAAACCTCGGTGGAGCTTTATGGCTAGATGACCTGCTCTCGCAAGCCATCACAGCCTCCAACGCAGCACAGATTGCTGCAATACTGCATGGTGGTGGGGGCTTTCTGAGAAGAAGCTTGAATAGCAATGTCAACGTAGAAAAGATGGGCAACCGAGTCGTGTCTTCAGCCGGATCTGGTATGGCGGTACGCCGAGCGGCTGGCAGGGCGCAAGGCTAGACCCTAGAAAAGAAGGGCTTCGCGGACAATGTGGCTCAGCGATGCAGCGTCACCAGAAACTGCTGTGCAAGCCCCAGTCGTTGCGCGCTCGCTCGCTTTCAGTACGCTGGTCGTCACCCCGTCAGGCTGATTTTTTATTTCTGATTTCGCCATATACAAGATGTGATAAAATTAGTATGTAAGATGTGTTGTACGCCAAATATGGACAGGGAAGGAAAAAACGGCGGCGCTGATTCGGAGCTGCAATTACGTCGCTAAGAAAACAAAAAGTCCTTCAAGACTGGCGAACCCGAGAATTCTGGATTCAACATGATGCAGCTGCAAACTGTTAGCACCGGACTTTTTCTTCCCTTTTTTCTTTGCCAAAGGAAATTTCCCTACTTGAGAAAATATTGCAGCCCTGCCCGTCGTTTTTCCAGAAACTTGGGCCGGAACTTGGATATGACGCTCTTGGGCGGCAGGCTGGGCACCGCGGCATCGAAATTCGGAAACGACTTCATCAGCCTGTGGCGCAAAGCGTCAAATTCGGAGTAGCGTTTCCGAATATACATGAAACTTCCCTGAATTTTTTTGTGTCAGCACCGTATCCTCTGCTTCTCCTTTCAAACCACGCCCAAAACTTTGTAGAGGGTGCAGCAAACGGCATCTGTCGTCGTACCTGGAGGGTCTCTACCCGTACATTCCACACGACAAAGGCCCCGATGCTTGTTGCGCCGCCATTGACTACAATGTGGTCGACAATCTCGACGCTCTTGGCCCAACAGGCATTGTTGCGATCCTCCTCATCGTCGTCGGCCTCGTTGTCGAGCAGTAGTATGGTCCCCGACGGCCGCCCCGAGTCGGATGATTGCGTCGAGGCCGCCCGCCGTCGCGAGGGTATGTTTTGCCAGTAGGGCGGCGCCGTGAATGATGCGTCCGCGTGCGCCGACGAGTCCATGGCATTTTGCGTTTGGCTGTCCGGGCCACTCAAGCCGCGCGCGCTCTGTGGTCCTCCGAGCCGCCGTGAGCCGGGTGCAGCGCCGCTGCCGGGCCGCGCGCCTCCATCTGTCTCGGTCTCGCCTGAGTGCAGTGTTGGGCCGGTGGAGGCTCCGACACCTTCTCCAACATGACTCTGATTCGGGGTCGCTTCCATCCAGGCCAGTATTGTAGCGCGCGGCGCAGGTGAAGCACACACCCGGTGCAGTTGCGCCAGTGGCGAGCGACCGATCAGGGGGGCGGCGGGGTGGAAGCTGTCGCGAGTCGTTTGCGAGAGGGTTCTGTGTCTGTTGTCGCCGTGGTGGCGAGAGCAAGTGCGCGCGCAGCACTTGGGATTCTCTAAAAGATGACAAAGTCGTAATTCAGGTTGTAGCGAGCAAAATAAGTTATGCTGTCATGGCTGCGTCAAGGAAAAGATAAAAATAAAATGCATCGCTGATGCGAAGCCCAACGCCGGCGCTACTCTTGCTCCCCCAGACTCTTGCATGTGGGGCCGGCGCCGAGCTGTCTTCCGCTCGGCTGATGGCGAGTCTGGACAAACGGTTCCGGAAAAGATTCAAAGAACAAGGCCCAGAAATTTGCCATTGAAAGATGGGAAGTCAGTTTCACACCATTGAACTGGCGGCTAATGTGAAAGAAAATGTGGCTGATGGGCCCAAGCGTTTGGAAAAGTGTCTCGTCGCTCGCACACGAACCATGTTAATGTTCCTCACCATGGCTTACAAGTTACTGCTACAGGTAGAAGCCCAAGTCTCGAATATGAACCGGACAACTCTTCGTCGAGGAGCATTCTAACGCGCATTCACTGCCGGCCCTGCACTCAGCTTGGGTGGCGAGGTTGTATTAGACGGTGAGTGTATGGCACGGAGAAACCTGGGTCCATGTAGAACATGCAGAGATGCTGCAAAACATGTCTGATGAGCTGGAAAGTGCTCAAGTGGCGCGGGCTGTGCATGATACATCGAGAAACAGCCAGTCACGACATAGGGATGAACAAGCATACTGATAGCCTATAGGTAGACCCTGAATATCGCCTCTTTATTCTGCATGCCAGCTGTCTTGTCACGAACGCAGATGCATGTCGTCTTCGTATTCCTGCATAGCACTACGGATACGCATCTCGCATTCGACGGCAAGTCCTAAGCTGTCGAGACTACCTTGCGTATTTGCCTTCGTATTGGAGCGCCACGACCAATTGCCATCGTGTCTTGGCGTGACTCTTTCCTGCGCTGGCAAACTTTGTGTGTCTCCTTGGGGCTCGCAACATTTATTTTCGCCCCTTCCTTTACGCAACAGTGTCGATGCTGCTGCTGGCGAAGAAGATGGCCCCATTTTCACGAACTCTCGCCAATTCATTCAACGGCACTCGCCGCGACGGTCATGTGTTGCGGTTGCTTGGACGTCAGGGTCGCACCCCTGCTGATTGCGGCAAACTCGGCCATGGACATTGTGCGGCCCTACCTTGACAACGATTTTCCCTCTAATCTCGTGTTGTTTGTTTATGCCAGACGGACGGACAAGACGTTTCATGGGCAGGTTGCTTGTTTTGGCTGCGCATCTGGGGGGAAAGACAAAAAGGAAAGCGATTTTTCCCCTCTCACAGCGACGGGCTGGCTGGAGCTAGATAAATAAACTCACGCTATCGTGGTGCCGTTTTGGCGATGGCCTGTCCCAGTAAGATGAGGTCTCATCTGGTGGCGTCAAAAAGCAAGCAAGCTGTGTGGCTACTGGTAGTGTGCCATCCTGGGCGGGGGGGCCCCCAAGATGGACCTGAAGTCTGCCGGTAGCTAATATTAAAATGACCGCTATTGAGAGGAGAGAAAAAAAGCTCCGGGTTTTCTTGTCCCATCAGGAAAAATACGGGCTGCTGATAGGTGGTACTGGGGACTGCATTGCGGGAGCGGCGCGCCTCGCCCACTCACACCACGATGATACGGCTCGAAGGCTAAAGCTCGTCCTTGTTGGCCGCCCTGTCCTTCTACCGGCGAACCCTGTGCCACTTTTGAGCTTGGGCCAGAACAATGACCTGTGTACCCGGAGCAGGGAGTCGGCCCTGGGGGCGTTTGGGTGGGTGAGCTGGTTGACTGCGCTGGTTATAATCTGGCTGTCTCTCCTGCGGCCAATCCAAGTCTCACATTTTTGCTTTGCTCGCTGTGTGAGTTTCCAAGTCATCGCCCCTCGCATCTTTTCTTCTTCCCTTTTGCTCTTGATCACGTTTTTGTCTTTCGTTTCGTCTCTCTCGCTGACAGCATTCTTCTCGCTCTACGCTTCTGTGTACATCATACACTCCCCAAACCAGCAACACTCGCTACTACTCGATATCCAACGGCTGCAGCCTCGAAAGTTGCCCGTTTCAGTAAGCCTCTCCGTGTGATATTGTACCAAGATACACTTTTGAATTAACTCTGGTTGCTTTCGTTGCGTAGCTTATTCACTTGGCCCTATCACTTTCAACTCTGTGATCGAAGCGTCCCACTCCTTCGTCCTACTTTCTTATCTTCAACCTCCCTACCTCGAAAAAAGAACAGTCATGGTTTCGTTCAAGGCGACAGGATTTGTGGCCGCTGCGACTCTCGTCAGCCTCGTCCAGGCCGACTACCAGATTGATCCGACTACGGTGCCCTTTGCTACCCGAGGCAAGCCACCAGATATTCCTTCAACGCCCGGTTGCCGTTGCTAACAGAGTGCTGCCAGAGCGATGGTGCCGTGATGAGAAGCTCACTTGCCCTCTAATCTGCCAGCAAAACGAGCCACGCACCACTCTCGTCAACGACTGCGACCCTGTACGTCTACTGATTGCCTCTAGGCTGGACCCTCCTTGTGCAAACGAGTGACTGACCTGAGCCCAGGATACCCTCCAATACGGTTGTCTTTGCGGCGACAACAAGCAGCCAAACATTTCCGAGTACAGCTTGAGCATACCATACTACGTCTGCACCGAATGGGGCCGTCAGTGCGTCAGCAAATGCAACAACAACAACGTGTGCGCGTCCGAATGCCTCCAAAAGAACCCCTGCGGAGCGACGAACCCCCAGCGCCACAACGCCTCGGCGACGTCGTCGCAAGGAGCCACGGCCTCCCAGACTGGCAACAATGGCATCTACACCGGGCCGCCCGGCTCGGCAAACGGCGGCAGCCCGTCTGGAAAGAAGACGGGCGCGGGTGCAGCCCTCGAGGTCGGCCGCTCATACGGGTTCGTCGCGGTGTTTGCCGGCCTGTTTGCCGGGTTTGCCATGCTGTAAGAGGGAGAGCGAAGCTGGGAAGAAGTGGCTAGCTGGGCAGCGCGGAAGCTTTTTGTGCGCGTCGGCTGCATTTACTAATATTAATGATCCGTCGACGGATGGCAGCCAGACGCAGTTTATAAGAAAGCGATACAATAATACTAATCACAACACCTTACGCGATGAGAAAGTTTCGATTTGGAAATGTAAGCGTGCAATCTGTTTCGAGTGAGGGGGAAATGGCGCAGGATGCAAGGGTAACGCAACGGTAGTCACTGGGAGAGAGAATAAAGGCCGACGTGTGGAACCTCGAGTGACTGTCATGTTCATGACAATTTCTCCCGAGGGCTTCCCACGAGACCAGCTCTGTCTAATTCTCGCCAAGCAGTGATTGGTGGTGGAGTGGACGATTGAAGTCTGTTTGATCAAGGCAGTGAGTGATCTATTTGCCCTGGTAGAATGATATAAATCCATTACATAATGAAGAGCTTTTATTTTTAACCGCGCAGATTACACTGTGAATCCCTGATTGTAGAAGAGCCACTCATTGGCTCACGCAGGACCTGGCTGGCGTCGGCTGAAGCACGACGCACCAGTGACACTTTGTCGAGCACGATGCGACGTCGACCGGGCCACGCCATGCGGCTTTGCGAGCTAGTTGAATGTAGCAATGCCGGCGCAGCTTCTGGCACCGGTGACAGTGGCGTCCTTGTCACACGACACTGTCAGGTTCCTGAAGGCGGGGAGGGGAACGATATCTTTGTGGCGGGGAAGGTGTGCGATGCATTATTAGCGTTGGAGAGGTTGCGGGAGAGACTATTGTTGAGATAGGGTCCAGCTTGGATCAAAAAGCACAAGAGCATGTCTACCTTCAGATAGTTGGGCCGGTACTTGGAAGTGGGCGCTCAAAGTGCATGCGGTTCACGTCTTGCCGGACCGGCTCAACGTCCTGATGAGGATGAAGCAGCTGTAGCTAGGTAGGCGCAGGACACGCGATCTGGTGTGACACAGCAGCTATGACGGTTTGAGACGTCTCGAAGCTCGAGTCTCTCTGCAACACTGTGTTTTGTTCTATATAGATTCTTCATGTATTTGAGCCATTATCAGGGCACTGTGCAACTACTAGCCATGATCTGAAGACTAGGCAAGTATATACTCTAAACCATGAGGAGAATTACCATGGATCAAAACAATGGCAGCCATGAAAGATGGGGTAAGTCGCCTTCAGCACTCATGCTCCACTTCCATGCGCTGTTCCTCGGTTCCTGATGCGAGGTGGGCAGCGGCTTGATTTAGCGCCTGGATACCTGGAAGCTTGCTGGGAAGAACTTGAGCGAGGCTGTCAGATGGGGACACAGAGGAGGCGGGAAAAGACGAGAGACTTAAACTAGTCAAGGCGAAGAATGCAAGCAATATGAGAGTGACTCGATTTATAGTTGCCTTAGATGCACTCTTTTGCTGCGCCCTTTTCATCTTGTTCATGCCGAATCGGCTGTACCGCTGCCTCTTTTAAAGCTTCACGTGTCTGGTTCAGTGGCGCCGAGCTAGGGTACACCCACTGTACACAAGCACGCTACGCTGCAGGAGGCCATTTGCGGCGCGCGTCATCAGCTGCTAATTTTTGTGGCTGGACCCCTCTGCCGTTGAATCTGCAGCGATTGACAGGCTGCCAACGCACCCGTCCAGTGCTCGACCACCTCAGTTACAGGCCTTGCCATCAGCGTCATTCTTCCCGAGGCTCGCAGGTGACAGTGAACAAGCTCACTACCAAATCTAGCACTCCGTGAGGTTGAGTTTTTGCTAAATGTCAGCTTATCGAGTAACCTGCTTTTTTATTTTAATTTTTCGCCAGGCCGTCCCCTTCCCGGTCAGAGATGCGTTAGCGTGCTTGGGCCAATGCACCCGCCAAAATCTTGCCTACCTAGCGAATCGATTCGTCCTCCTTGCGCATGTTGGTTTCCTCAACAATCTGCAGGGCTCCCGCAGCTTTTCTGCAAATCAAGTCCTGCCTCCCCAGCGCCTCGCACCCGCTCTTTTCCCCCTAGGTCCTTGTAGTGGCACACGCACGCCCAGCTTCTCTCACACCTTGCAAACCTGACCTACTCTTTTATATGCCCTCCACGCCCGCCCACCCCCGCTTCCGTCTTCCCATAGCTACCCATCATGTCGGCGAACGAGTCGCTACCGCTTTTTCACGATACCACCTCTGGCGAAGGCCAAGACAACATGGTCCCCAATACGAGTATGCTCCCCTCTGTCCTTTGTTTTGCCTTGACTCGACACGAGATCCCTCTGTCTACCTGTCCGGCTGCCAGCGCTACCGCTGGATCAGGAGCTCTCGCCTTCGCTCCGCCTGCCAACGAACCCATGCGCACGTGGGACACATCGCTGACTGCCTCCAAGGAAAAGCGCAGATTGAATGCATTTCGGATGATGCTCTCATTCATCTCAAGTCCTACAAGTACTCTAGCGTCGACAAGTCGCCTGTTTCCAAGTATATTCTTGGTCCCTGGGTACGATATCCCGCCTCTCCGGACGCCGCCCGTCCTCCGTCCCCAGAGCCGTTCACACATGCCCGATCTTCCCTCAACTCGATTCGCACCTCTTCGAATGACTATGCGCCGCTATGTGCTTTACAATTCCTATGATGAGATGTATACTAACAGCCCCTCGCCGTAGTGGAACTTCTTCGTCACCCTTTTGCCGCTATGGATGGCCCCCAACATGGTGACCCTTGTCGGGTTCTTCTTCATCTTAGCCAATGTCGCGCTGCTCGTCATCTATATTCCTGATCTGATCGGCCCTGTATGTTGAGCTGAACAAGCAGCTTCGCCAATATAGTCGATCCCTAACATTCTCTAGGGCCCTTCCTGGGTATACTTCAGTCTCGCCACCGGCCTGTTCATGTATCAGACCATGGACAACGTCGACGGCAAGCAAGCTCGCAGGACTGGTACCTCGAGCGGCCTCGGCGAACTCTTTGACCACGGCATCGACTCACTCAACTGCACGCTCGCCAGTCTCTTTCAGGTCGCCGCCATGGGCCTCGGTACCTCGCCCGCAGGTGTCTTCACTGCGCTCTGCCCCTGCGTCGCAATGTTCTTCTCGACATGGGAGACCTACCACACCCACACCCTCTACCTCGGTTTCATCAATGGTCCCACAGAAGGTCTGCTCATTGCTTGCGGCATCATGATCACCTCTGGCATTTGGGGCCCTGAGATCTGGAGTCAGCCTATGGCTGGCATGCTCGGCGACAGCCTGCCTGGTCTTGCCGGGATGCTTGGCGACACCTCAGTCCGCGACATTTGGGTTCCTCTCGTTGCTATTTCGCTGCTGGGCACGCACGTCCCCTTTTGCGTCTTCAATGTCATTGGTGCTCGCAGCAAACAGGGGCTTCCTGTATCCCCCGTCTTTCTCGAGCTTGCGCCCATGACTGTCTTTACTGTTACCATTGTCGCGTGGTTGGGCTCTCCATACAGCACGCTCATGAAGGAGAACCATCTGATCTTGTTCTGCTGCACCATGTCGTTTGTCTTTGGCCGCTTGACTACTAAGATGATTCTGGCCCACTTGACGCGCCAGCCCTTCCCTTACTGGACCGCCATGCTCTGGCCCTTGGTCGGTGGTGCCGTTCTCGCGAACCTGCCTCGGATCGGTTTCCCGCAGCTCAGTGCATCTCTGGAGACCTACTACCTGTGGGCTTACTTTCTCTTTGCCACTGTTCTATACTTCCGCTGGGCCTTTGTCGTTGTCAACGCCATCTGCAACTTTTTGGGCATCAATGCGCTCACCATTCCCAAGGAGAAGCAGATCGCCAACAAGCGCGCGCACGACGCTGCTAAGCTGCACTAAACTCAGCATAGGCGGACCAACCAAAGCCAACCCAGTTCTTTATTCTTACCTTCTTGGGCTATTTGCCTTGCATTCAACATGAATGCCCGCTAGACACAGAATTTGCGAGTCGCCAGCGGGACACTGCAGTACGTTCCTCCACGACGACGCTCTCGGGGTCGTTTTGTGATGTATGTCTTGGGGACTGGGCGGCCCTAGAGCGTTGCATTTTCCGGCGCAAGGGAACCTTTGACAATGGCTTTTGCCGTTGTATATATACTTATGCTTTATTGTAATTACCGTTAGTACCCTGAGCACTGCCAGGGTTTTAGAAATTAAATAAACGATGATGAGAAACAGTGAAGAAAGTAAGCGCATGGTCTACAAAATACATATTTATGGCTAACATGCGTTGGTGGTTATGTCTCTCTATGAGACACTTCGATCTTGGCAGATCCACGGTAGTGCGGGATGCGGCCAGGTGTTAGCTCATTTGCGCCAGAGAACGAAGCCGCGGCTGTCCCCTTGCATCTACCAATCTAAAGCAGGTCCATCTCCCAATCGACGTGTGCGCTCTGAAAATAGTCCGGCCGACCTCAAAGCAGCCTACAGCAGATGCAAATTCACGAGTCGAACAAGACATAGAATGCGCGGCCGCTAGGCTAGGACTCGACACCGAACCGAAACCTCAAACGCCAAATACCGAGCACCTAGTTTATCGTGT
>JARJRE010000234.1:0-56552 GCA_030783385.1 Akanthomyces dipterigenus | reverse complement strand
GCCGTCATGGGCTGGCCCGTGACGGCGCGCGCGGACGGGCCCGCGTCGGCGACGAGGCGAAAGGCGCCCTGCGGGGGCGGCCGCAGCACGAGGTCCGCGCCGTCGGAGCAGGTGTAGATGTAGCGCGAGTAGCAGGCTGCGCCGCACGGGGCGAGGGCCTCGCCGTTGATGACTGGACAGGGCTTGCCGTCGCTGCGGGCGGCGAGGAGGTTGGCTAGGCAGAGGCCGGGGCGGATGAGAGAGGAGACAACGACGAGGCAGGACAGGAAATGGACGGGAAACATGGCCATGGCTGAGTTGATGGCAAAATTTGGGCTATGGGGGGGCTTTCTTGTTACAGGTATCCTGGAGATGCGGTGATTGGCGTATGTTGATTGTTTAGGTGGCCAGGCTGATGCAGTACTTGTACTTTGTGCAAGAAATTGTCTGTTTATATAGTTTGATAAGCGAACATGTACGCAGAAACAGATGCCGAGCTGGGATCTTTTGTCACGGCGATGACCTCTTGAGAAACCAGCTCAAGCGCAACAAGCCTATGGCTTTTCTGCGCATGTTGGGCCCATGACTCTATACTTGGCGGCAGTAGATGCTTTTCCTTTACAGACTGTTTAGCTGGCTCTGCAACCAGGAGATGAAGTAATTCACGATAGCCCGTGTCTTTGAGATATAACAATCTCCCGCATTAGTGAAGACGAGTGACGATTTTACCAAACATGTGGGTGCTAGGCTCTTGGTGTGCACCGTGCATCGATAGTTGTTTGCAGCACGACCTACCGCGACATATCGTCGTATCAGAAATTTCACTACACTAGCCTAGTCCTCCAGATTGATGTCTTCCTTTTGTGATGTGCACGATTCGGCCGCTAAGCGAAAGGGAGGGCTCTTGGCACGCACCGTGCCAGGACGAGTGTTTGCTCTACGAACCATTGTCACAACACCAGCCTGTACATGGTACTTCTGAATCGCCTATTTATGTGGAATGTTTCTTTTCTCGTGCCATGTAGGACTTGCTCGCCAAAGAAAGCGCAGTGCCATTCCTCAGTCGTTCACGGCGAGGCTTCACCACGCAGCTTTGGGCGTGTCACCCGCGCCCATCACCACAGTATTCTCGCATTTGTTTAATTGATCAAATTCAGAAAAAGCATAAACTCTCAACCGCCGTAAAGAAATCCGTCATGCAACCCGTGACACCTCGAGATTACTCACTCACACTCACCTACATACATCCCTCCACCAGAAAAGTCTCGTCCAGTTACACCCCTCCACTTACACCCCCTCCCCTCTTCACGAATACTGCCACGCCGCCTCCTCATCCGCCTCAAAGCTCTCAATCCTCAAGTTCAACCCCACGCAGTCCCTCAGCTCCTCCTCATTCGTCGAGTTGCGCACATGCAGCGTCCTCCGCTGCTGCTCCGCCCCCGTCGTCCCACCACCGCACGCCGCCCACCCCCACGCCCCGTCGAGCAGGTTAAAGAACCCGCCGCCGTCAAACGCGCGGAACCCGGCCGTCGTCGACCCGTTGGGCACGAGCGCCGAGTGCGCCTGCGTGTAACCGACCGTCCAGCGCTCCGTCAGGAAGAAGCGCTGCCCGCCGGGCACCGCCACGTCCATGGCGTTGGTCGCCGCCGACAGCGCCGTCACGTTGCCCGCCGGGCACCGCACCGGATCGGCCGTCGCGGGGCAGTAGCTGCAAGTAAGGCCGCCAATGTTCCACGCGAGGCCGCACGCCGTCACGGGCTTGCCGTCGACCAGGCTGCTGCTCTTGTTCTTCTGGTTGTCGCCGCTGCCGCCGCCGCCGGGGCACGCCGACGATGGAGGCGGCGAAGAGGACGAGCCGCGGCGGCCGTCTTGCGGGTTCTCGGCGCGGAGGGTCATGTAGCCCCCGTGCGGCGAGGACCGGAGCTGCAGGTCCGTGCCGTTGCAGCAGGTGTAGAGGTACCGCGAGTAGCAGGCGCGGCCGCAGCGGGAGAGCGGCTCGCCGTTGATGACGGGGCAAAGTGTTCCATCGCGGCAAATGTACTACAAGAGTCACAGAGTTAGCGGTTTCGCTTGTTTCTTTTTGCAATCTTTTCGCTGAGATTTGTGAGCGTGGACTTGCCTCGTCTGGGCTATAGTGTTGTCCGCCGCACGGCGTTGCCGGCTGGAGGAGCGGGCCGGGCGACCAGTCGGCGTCGTTGCTACCAGTGAAGACGGTCGAGGACCCCTGATAAATGGCCGTAGCCATTGACGCGTAGATAACCGCGAGTTTCAAGTACATATTCTGAGGGAAAGATGGAAGTTCCAAGCATGCGACTCTCATGTATAGACTGACAAAGCTGTCTTTCGCAAGTTAAGTAGCAAAGCGAGCTGGGGTCTTGGGCTCAAATATCGACTCGTCTGATCAAACATACATCAGCAAGTGCGCCGCCGACGCTGTTTCACCTCGCGAAAATAGTTGTCACAAACAGTCGAGCAGTGCAGTCTGTGCTTGCCCAAGATTTGTACACGCTTGATTGCGATCAAAGACATCCAAGTAGTCATGTAGCAGTCTTGTTCCATATATTTCCTGCTGTACACTGCCGACGACAGTTCCTATCTGACGTAGCTGGCCCAAGGTTACCGCCTCTCCCAACTGTTCAATTGTAACACGTGTGCAGTGATAAAAGAAGAGTAATAGGACCAGCCCAAAAGAACAAAATAAGAAAAACGCGCAAGGCAAACGAAAAGTTGACAACGAGTGGGCCGCTTCTGATCTTCATCTAGAAAAAACAATCAAACCAACTTGAACGAATCAATACTCCATCGCGCCTCACCACGGGTATAGTAGACCACTGCCACTAGTCGACTAGAAGAGAATTTCATCGCCGCGTGCGTGTACTAAGCAGGTGGCCACATACCCTGGCATAGTACCAACAGTTTCCCTCAACCATATTGCTGTGATTGGGTATGCGTGCATCAAAACAAAAAAAAGGATGCCGTAAAAGATGCCTCGTCTTGTGTCATGTCGCCTTTGCGACTTGCGTCGCTTGTATATCATTCCTCATGCGCCTACTGTAGGCATCTTCTTCCCTCTCTTACCAAGCAGAGTGGCGTTGTCGAGATTGAGTTCAAATGGTCCCTTGTTGCGATTCCGATCACGGACCTGTTGTCTGGCCGCAGCTGTGACAGTCGACGAGTGCTGACCGTAGCCCTTTTCATTAGGCGCGCGCTCACGCTCTCTGCCACGGGGGTTGGCGTCTTGGTCTTGAATGCTAGCCTTGCGCATACCCTGCTCTAGGACGCGAGCGCCGCCTTGAGGATGCTTCTCGACTTGCATCTCGTCTTCCTCATCCTCCTCGTCTAAGCCGCCCAAGGGTCGTCCCGGGCCAGCACGGGCACCAATTTGCGCACGTCGTTTTGCTTCCTCTTCTTGGCGATGGACAGCGTAACCGACATCAAAGACTTCTCGCAGGTTGACCGCGCCAGGGGAGCGGAAGTCAACTCTCCTGTCGTCCAATCTCGAGGGATCAAAAGCACGGAGCGGAGCATCAGGCTTGCGCTCCTCTCGTGGGGTGGGACCGGTAGCACGGACCCATGGGTGGGCAAGGAACTCGGTGATGGTGAAACGCTTCTCAGGATCGACGGTCAGAAGATGCGAGATGAGATCCTTGGCGGACTTGGGGATTTCGTCCCACCAGGGTGAGAGGAAAGTATATTGGCCCTTGGCGACCTTTTCAGTGAGAACTTCGATGCTCTCATCGTAGAAAGGAGGGAAGCCACAGAGCAGCGTGTACAAGACGCAGCCGAGAGCCCACATGTCGACAGACTTGGAGTAACGCTCGTCCTTGACTATTTCGGGCGCAGTGTAGCCAACGGTGCCGCAAGGCGTCATAGTTTGCTTGTCCCACACAATCTTGGACAGGCCAAAGTCGGCAATCTTGATCTCCCCAATACCGCCAGCGCCGAGGCCGGGAATGAACTCGCCTTCGTCAACCTTGTCCTCGTCGCCAGGCTGCTTAGGTTTGGAAACCTTGGAAGGGACAAAATCGATTGGGTTGAAGAGAATATTTTCCGGTTTAATGTCGCTTTGAGCGGTCAGCAATTATCCTGTGGCACACGTGTGAGTAATGAAGCACGTACCGATGAACGACACCCTTTTCTTCATGCAGGTATTCGAGGGCTTTGGCCACCTTGACAATGACATGTCTTGAAAGCTCTTCGCTAAAATATGTGAGGCGAACAATCTGGTGAAACAGCTCACCACCAGGGGCAAGCTCAAGAACAATGTAGTAGTAGGGTTTTGATTCGGAAAAGTCAATGAGCTTGATGACGTTGGGGTGGTCGAGCTGGCGCATGATTTGCACCTCCTTCAAGATGTTTGCGCGCTATAGAAGAGGGTATTAGCAATGGCTTCGGTGCTGTACGCGGGTCGCAATGTGAAGTTGTGAAGAATGGTGGAGAAGCCAAAAAGGATCGAAGGCAAAAAGGTATAAACAAAAACACGGGCACAGCTCATGGAGGATAGTGTCGCACCTCGGCAGCTTTGGGCGCCCTCTTGAATTCGGGATGCATCCGGTCGTTTCCCTATAAGGGCACGAGGCCCTCCAGTTGGTAAAGTTCATGATTCATGGGGAGTATGTGTAGCGAGAATCGCAAAAATGACGAAGAAAAAACACTAGGCAACCAGCATGAACCACATGAGCAGCAAAAAGGACTTACCTGCATATTGTTCATCTCGTACTTGCGGACAACTTTGATGGCGACTTCGCCGTATTGTCCCTCGGTGTCGCGGGCACGATAGACGTTGCTGAAAGCTCCATCACCCATCTTCTCGAGGAGAACCCATCGCTCGAGGCCGGGGTACTGAGGAAACTTGGTCCTGGAGGCATTTTCCTCAGCGACGAGCTTGGCCAGGTTGGCCTCGTCGACGCGTCGACTCGCACGTTTGCCACCAGCCGGGTCATCTTTGCGGGCCACCTTTTCGGCGGGTTCCGAATGTTGGTCAACGGTGGCAGACTGAGGAATATGAGAATCGGAAGCCGATTTCCTCTTGTCGTGTGTATTGGAGTACTTGGGCGCAGATTCGGTCTTTCGGGCGGGCTCTTCAGCGCGGGCTTGCTTGCCTAGAGTCGTGAAGCCTCTGATTAGTCCAAGTCGACAAGAGGTGCAAGATGACGGGGCAGTCGCGCGCCGTCTGATGCGATGCTGCGAAATATGAGCCATCAAGAGTATCACAGATATGTCTTACCGTGCCGAATAAAGTTCTTTAATTGCTGGATGGTTGACATGGCGGCTTTACAGACATAGGCGTCTGGTACCACACACTGGGGATATGCACAGTCTCACGCTCTGCCAGGGCTGGTTGGGATGGAGACGAGACAGCTCGGCGCGACGGGGGAGCAAAGAGCGGGCGGATATGAGGCGGAAGATGGGAGAGAAGCAGTCGGCGGGCAAATTTGGGCGAACTTTGCGTGGTTTTGCAGCAGCCGGGCTGGGCTGGGCGGTGCTGGGCTGGCTGGCTGGCTGGGTCTGGGCCTGGAGCGGATATTTTTGGCGGGGTCGCTGAGACGAGGAGGGATGGCCTTGGGATGCAGCCGGAGAGGACGGGATGACGTACAGCAACGGCCTGGGTGAAGGGGCGGCAGGGCTGCTTGCAAAACGTGGGAGTCGTGGGAGGGGGCCGCCTGGTTCTAGAAACGGAAGCGAGGCAGAATAGAAGCAACAGAATTCATGCGATTGGGGCAGCAGAAAAAATAAAAACAAGATGGGCACAGTGTTCAAACGGCCAATGAAGATGGTTATGCAGAGAGAGAAAAGGACGGGGATGGGGGACCTCTTTTTGGGGGGGGGGCTTTTCTGTTGGTGTGGCGGATTGGTGCTGATTAGAAAGTGAGATCGAGGCTGGGCGAGAGTACTTTTTAGAGCGCCGGTGCTGAAGCTACAGGGCAGTGTAGTGCAAGACGTCGGCGGCTTGGTGCTGAGGACGGCCGCTCTCCCAGTGGGTTCCGGTGGACAGGCATAGGATACCTAGGTAGGTACTCTGGTACGTCACTATCAGCGCAACGCCTGCTAGCTGCTGGTCGCGGCTGTCCACTCAAAGGCTATGTGTGACATGAAGTCAGTATGATGCTGATACTAATGTGTGGTGTTGCGGCCAGGCAAATTCCAACAGCAAAACAATGACCAAGATTCAGGCTGGTCGTACAAGGCGCGCATGGACCGACACGACAGATTTGCAGGGTGCCCCTGCTAGAGCTACTCAGGAGACGATGTTGATGTTCTGGAGATCTGCGGCTGGTTGCCAAGTCGCTCCGGCCATGGACCATGGACGCATGCATGATGCAAGGCAGAGCCACGATGGTGGTGGTGGTTCATGGTGGCGGCTGCAAGTTGATACGTTCCATGACTCCGTTGCAAATACAACTACTCTGCTAGAGACCAGGATGCAAGGCTGCGTGCCTCGGAAGCTCCTATATTATGTCTTTGTCAATATATTTGCAGCCCTGGAACTGAGTCTAGACCATCTGCTGCTCGCGCTCGTGTTTTAGACAGGCCAACCATTGTCTTCTCGTGGCTTTTGGCCCGCAGCGGGCCACGGTGACGCCCACAATGAGGATAGCGGTCCGGCAAATCAGGTCCATCAGGGGCTGGTTTCTGCAGAGGTTTTCGCGTTGTTTCTTCGTTTGGCCGACCCGACCTACCGCCGGACAGTGCGTGCTTGGCCGCCAGAACTCAGGAACCCAGGACAAATCTGCGACAGCGCGCCTCGTGGTGAGCAAAGCAAGTTGGGGTGGGGAGCAGCCTTGGCACATAGACCAGAGCTCAGCATCCCTCTGCCAAAATCAACATTCAGGCCACTCCAAACCCGCAGCGGCGACAGTAGCGCAGTTTTTGATGGCGCAGATAATCTCTTATGACGCTCCCAACTACGTCACTGGACCCCGCCCCAAACCCTGGCCCGCAGCTTAGTGCTAGTGGAGAGAGGCAGCTAATTAACAAACATGACCGCTATAACCTGCCTATATACCACCCAGCATTTAAAGTACCACTGTCAACACCAAACAGATCTTGGTTCATATTTTGTTGGTCCGGACAACTTGCTCCCGCAGCATACCACCCTGCCTGCTGTAAATGCATTGCTCAAGGCTGTTACCAGTTTTGGTGCCTGGCACAGCTAGTTGTTAGGTAGTCAGTACTGGAGGAGCGTCCCTGGATTTCTGTCCGCCGCTAGATTAGCCTCATTTGTCAGCGCACCACCTACACAACACCGTCATGCAACATCATCACTTCCAATGCCGGGGGCTGTCTTATCATCGTCCTCTAATAAATAAAGAAACAAACAAGCCTCCTTGGTCTATCGCGCCCGCTCATCAATGTCACGCCATTATTATGCTAGGCAACCCGCATCAGCTCCGCAACCCACGGCGAGTCACGCAGTCGCTCGCCTGCCCGCAACCCCCGTCACGATCTGCGGCTCTGCCCAGTTCTTCAACTGTGTCCACCTAGCGTCGTCCTTGACTGAACAATAATGGCCATTCATTCCGCGACCGCCAGCCCAGCCCACTCCCACCCAGGGGACCCTCTCTGCAACCGTTGACGCTACCATCGTGACCAACTGCCTTGGCTGTCAAGACGGCGCACCCAGACGAGCTGGTCATGTCAAAGCCAAGTTTCAAATCCAAGAAACTTGGCTTGAAATTCGGTCCTCGTGTCCCGCCAAGGCTTTCAAAAGCATCCCTACAATTCAAAGTCCCCTCGCAGATACTGCACGCCACCACTACGTTACTTGGACAATGGTGAGAACCGCCGTTTCATCCCGAAACATTAACCGCCGAAACAAGCCTTCTTCGACTCTTTGTCTTGCTTTTCTGTCCATCTTTGCGATTCTACAAGGACGCAGCGCAAATCCGTTGTCCACACGCGAGCAACCCTGTCGAAGCCCTTTATCAGTGATGTCACTCAACCAACCCCAGATCTGACAACTCTAGCCGGACGTTTCACACTCGATTTGATGGCCTTAATTACGTATCTTTCTCCACTGTTTAGAGGACACGCATTCTCGAAACGGTCAATTCTGTCTGCACATGACGTTGGCCCGGCACACACAACTTGCGGCCATCCTGCGTTGCATCAACTTGATTCATCAACCAAGCTCATTCACAACATCGTCTTGGCCACCCGTTGCGCTCTCATGGCGTGTCCAACTACTTCAGCTCTACCGGCAGCTGCCTACAGCTTGTAAAGCCGCACCTGCGCGCCGCGCCGTTCCGCGTCAGCCGCCAGCTGACTGTTCTTGCGTGCGTAAAACACGCGCAGCCCCAGCGACACGGCCGTGACGAAGAGCAGAAACCCTGCGTTGGTCCAGTGGCCCGTTGGATAGCCTATGGCCTTTTCGCTCGATTTGTAGATCCACACGCCCGGTATCTGACCCAACCCGCCTCCGATGCTCACATTGAGGGCAATGGCCAATCCGACGGCTGCCGTGCTCACCACGTTGGACGTCAGCCAGCCAAGCAGCGGCGGAATGCAGGCAAATGCGCCAGCCGTGGCCATGATCAGCCCGCCGTACCGCGCCTTGTATGCGTCCGGAGGCAGCGCCGCCGAGACGATGAAGCCAATGGCGCCGACGAGGGCGGCGCCCGCTGCATGATAACCCCGCGCGTTGAACCGATCGGCAGACAGCGCGACCAGAATTTGACAAACTGTAGATTTGTGTCAGCTTTTGCTTGCTCGAAAACAAGAATCGCGTCGTCCTTTTTTTTGTGTTTTGATGTACGCACCATACGCGACAGCCCACGGCGGCACGGTCATCAGCTGCGCCGTCAGGTCGCGGTATCCCAGACCCAGAGTAATGGACGGCGTAAACAGGCTGAGGCTTGCAAAGGGCGGGCTGATGGCAAAGTAGATGGCGTAGTGCGCGTACAGACGCCAGTCGGTCAGCGTCGCCTTGGCGTCGGCCCAGCTCATGCTCCGATCGTGGCCCTTGCTGCCCTCGTGCCGCAGCCGGCCGATGGCCAATGCCCGGTCCTCGCCGGTCAACCAGCCGGCCGTCTCCGGGTAGTCTGGCAGGAAGAAGAGCACCAGGAAGGAGGAGAGCACTGATGGGATGCCCTCGATGATGAAGAGCCACCGCCAGCCGGCGATGCCGGCGGCCTGGTTCATGTGGCCGATGCCGTAGGCAATGGCGCCTCCAAACTGCCGCTCGGTTAGATGTTGCGCTTTGCTTTCTCGCATCGGCATACAAAGGTGCAGCAACTTACAGCACCCGCCAGCGTAGCCGAGGCCAGAATAAAGGCGACTCTGTTTTTCCTGGTCAGCCAAACACAGTTTCTTGCCACAGTTTTCTTGCCACAGTTTTCTTGCCACAGTTTTCTTGCCACAGTTTTCTTGCCACTCTTGCTTTTCTCCATTCACGTCTTGTGTTTTTTTGTTTTCCAACTCACCGGACACTTCGCTCGTTATGCCTATACCAAAACGTCAAGTAGTAAATCAGGCCCGGAAACAGACCGGCCTCAAACGTGCCGAGCAGGAAGCGCACCGCCGTGACGCTGCCAAAGCTGCGCGCGGCGCCCAGGCACATGGTCATGACGCCCCAGCAAAACATGAGAAGGGCGAGCCAGCGGCTGGGGCGCAGCGTCTTGAGGAGGATGTTGCTGGGGACCTCGAAGACGGCGTAGGCGACGAGGAAGACCATGAGGGCAATGACAAACTGGTAGTCGGACATGCGCGTCGTGTGCTGCATGTCGTCGCGGGTGGACGAGTTGAGGACCTTTGCGTTGCCAATGTTGGCGCGGTCGAGGAAGCAGAGAAAGTAGATGCCGGCGCAGAGGGGCACGATGCGGAGGTCTTGGCGCCACACGAGGCGGCGCTCCTCGGCGCTGAGCGGGCGGTCGAGGTTGATGGTGTCGTGTACAGTGTTCTGTAAAGTTTGCGGCGGTTAGCTACGGCGTCTTTTTCTTCCTTCCTTTTTTTTAACGAAAAAACTTTGAAGAAAAAATGAAGTGCGAGGTGAATGACGATTGCTCCAAGGGCTCTCGTCAACGGCGCGCGGGCTCACGTACCTCTTTGGCGACGACCTCTTCGACGTCGGCCGTCTGTGATGGGACGGCATCCTCAATCTTGGACGCCATGGCTACACGACGCGCACGCGTGGATATGCGATGCGACTTGATAGAGTGCTGTTTCTCGCTTCCTCAGCAAAGTGTTGCGGTGAGGGACAAGACCAAGCCTTTTTTTTTTTGCCCGTCTTCAACGAAAAGAAACTGTTCAGACCCTGGTCTCGTTTTTCTGCTCTAATATCCGGTGTCGGTGTCCGGCGCAGCGATGGAGAATGCGGGGAACGGAGTTGAGCCGCGCTAGGCCGTGTGACAGCCCGACAGGTCGCTGTATGCTCGGAGAGGTGTCTCGGAAGAGTAACAGCAAGGGATACAATACGGGCTACTTCGGACGTGGAAGTGGTCGAAACGGTTTTTTTGTAGCACGATGGTAAAAAATTCATAGATCCGGCGCAGAATGCCAAGATGGTAGTTCGTGGCTTAAAACTGAAGCTATTTATGGACTCGGTCCTGGGTTTGATCTGTCGACAGCTCTACACGACAATCTTGTTCTACCAGCTCTGAGCCATTAAACTCTGGATAAATCAATGTACAACACTTGCATTAGCACTCTTACATATCTGATTATTAGACTGGCAATAGTGTCGAAATGTTCCAGCAGAGACTGCTGCATGGCTTACACCAGCCTACCCTATTGAACCAAAGCTCCCACTCTGCCTCCAAACACAAGGTAAAGAAACCCCGGGATCCAGCTCAGAGATCAACATTGTCAACGGCGCCTAGCAACAGTTGTTTGTGTTAACATATGTTCTGTTTATATTCTTTATCGCTACTAAATCTATGTGTTCCACGTGCGTGTGCCTCCCTTCCATCTACTCTTCGTCTTCCGTCGGCTCCTCCGGCCACAACAGCCACAGAACGACCATGGCAAGCTTCAACGCCGCTGCCGTCCACAGCGCGGCCTGGATCCCCACGGGCGAGTGCGCAAAGACGCCGCCGAGCACCGCGCCGGCCAGCAGCATGAGCGGTGCGGCGGCGCGGCGGTTGCGCTCCGCATTGTGGAGCGCGAAGAGGTCCTGGTCGGAGAAGAGGTCGCAGTAGATGCTGGTGAGGACGACGCTGGTGAGGGCGTTGTGCCGGAGGGCGCGGCTGGTGACGGCCTGGCCGCAGCTCTGAAAGGCGACGAGGGCGAGCGGCAGCAGCACGGTCCAGTCGACGGCGTCGTCGCCGGCGGGCGGCGGCGTCAGGGTGACGACGAGGGCGGCGGCGACGGTGAGGAGGAGCTGCGCGGAGAAGGAGGCGCAGAGCACCCAGCGGCGCCGGGGGGAGAAGCGGCGGTGGAAGCGCGCAAAGAAGAAGGAGCCGAGGCAAAAGGCGAGCAGCGAGATGCCGGAGCGGTAGAGGCGCGGGCTGATGGGCGGGTAGAGGACGGAGGCGATGCCGAGGGCGACGTAGACGGTGTTTCCTGAGCGCGTCATTAGACAAAAGGGGGGATTCATGCTGTGCAGGTGTAGCTGAGTAAAACGACATGCGCGGGACTTACCGGTTTGCATAGAGACAAAGGCACCCCATACTTGGGTCGAGGCGCTGTCGAGGAGGCCCGTGACGACGTAGCAGAAGAGGAGCATGAGGTCGGCGCGAGAGCGGGAGACGTTGGCATTGAGGCTCTTGCGGATCGTGGCGATGCTGCCGGCGCCGGGCACGGATGGCTTGCCGAGCAACGGCTGCCGTTCCGGGTCGCTGCCGTGCGTGCGAGCGTGTCCGTTGGCGGCGGGCGGGCGCGAGGCCGTGCTGCCGTAGTAGCCTGCCATCTTTCACAGGATGCTCGGCAGCAACGCAACGAGTCGCAAGCAAAAGGATGGAGAGTTGAGGGCAATGAAAATGATGCGAAAAAGAAAGATGAAATTGGCGTGCGTGTGATGAATGTCAAGTCGCTGTGGCAGAAGGGATTGCTGACGGGTGGCTTGCGCGCGCTTGTCCCGAGGCTAATTATACAGCTAGAGACTGTCAATGGCGCCGTCGCTGGTGACCGGCAATTAAAAACGACAAGGAAACGATGTGGGTGTCCTCTGGGCTTCCTCCCTGCCAAAAAACCGCCTTTTCCATCCAGACTCGTGCAACCGTGGACAAAGTGGTTCGATTGTCTGGCAGATGAATGGTGTTCAGCATGGTCCAGCCCCGACAGCGCAATTTGCAATGACGTGATGTGCCGCCGGCCACGGTTTAGTGGGCGTTACCACAACGGGGACGGCGTTTCTGTCCAGACCTGGGAGGATGCCAAGTTGGCATTGGGCAGACCCTTGAAGAGTCGTATCGCGTCGTCAAAGTTGTCGAGATTTATACGTCTTTTACCATATTTCTGCCGACGTGTCACTACGTAGAGACAAGACACAGAATGGCACGCACATCAGAATACTACTGGTACGTCGCTGTCGGTGGCCGCTGCAGGGTCAGGGCATGCATCCACTGTAACTATAGGGCGTGTGTTCATCACCGGCGGGCGGGCGTGTTCCGGACTTGGCTCGGGGGAGTGGGCTTCTGTAAATCCTTGCCAAGTCGCTGTGCAGTACGGATACCAGTACAACAACTTGCCGCTCTACTCCGCCAGCAACAAACAGCAGCTTGCCGCTTTATCCATCCATGATGCCGCCGCTCCCACCTCCCATCACCACACCACCACAATTCGTCTCTACGCCACACACGCACGCCCCGGCCGCCGCCGAATTCAACTCTTTGGATTGGCCGTTGGTTTCGTCCATCCATCCGTCCATCCATCAGCCCGCCCGCCCGCCCACACGCTTGGGGCGCCGCGAGCCTGAGGTCTCGTCCTTGTCCGCCGGAGCTTGTTCTGCCCTCCGGCGATGCGACAATGCAGCACACCCAACGCCTCTCTGTCTGTACGTAGTATGTCTGCCTGTCACTCATGCTCTCGCCTCCCGAGCTACGTCAACCAAACCCAAATATGCCTCTGGTACCTCGGTGCAGGGAACGCGCACCCTGCAGATTATTAGCTCCGACTTGTCGTGCCCAGATAAAAGCTTTGTCTGGAGTACTCTTGTAGAAACTTGCATCTTTTCTTCCTCCATCTGCCCTTCTCTCTGTGACATGTCCATCAGCTTGCTGCACTAGCACTTACATCATTCCCACACGCAAGAGCGCCGCCATACTCGCCCAGGCACCCGAAGCTCAATTCCTTCAGCTCTCCCCCCAGACCGGCGCAAATGAAGCTCACCACTGCTCAGCTGCTGCTCGCCGGAGCCGGCCTCTCTGGCCTGACGGCTGCGCTGCCGCACAGAGACAGCCCCCAGCAGCGCTTCCTCAACGGCCTCGCCCTGCCCGACCGGTACGGCGGCCGCCACCGTCCGTACACGCCGGGCCACCGCGACAAGCTCGACCGATACATTGATCCCGAGCAGGACGACCTGGATCCCCTGCCCTGGCGCAACGGCCGCGGCGCCAGCGTCCTCGGACCGTACAACCGCGACCGCTCGCGCCAGAGCCCGGACCTGGTGCGCCCGCCCAGCACCGACCATGGCAATGTCGCCAACATGCGCTGGAGCTTTGCCGACTCTCACACGCGCATCGAGGTAAGCGCATGCATCTCGTGAACCTTTTCTCCTGGTCATTTGTCTCTAATGCCATTGTAATAGGAAGGCGGATGGACAAGACAGACGACTGTCCGTGAGCTCCCCACCAGTGTTGAGCTGGCTGGCGTCAACATGAGGCTCGACTCTGGCGTCATTCGCGAGCTGCACTGGCACAAGGAGGCCGAATGGGCCTACGTCCTCGAGGGCAGCGTCCGGGTGACGGCTCTCGACTACGAGGGCGGCAACTTTATCGACGACCTCAACAAGGGCGACCTCTGGTACTTTCCCAGCGGCGTCCCGCACTCGCTCCAGGGCCTGGGCGAGAATGGCACCGAGTTTCTGCTCATCTTTGACGACGGCAGCTTTTCCGAAGAGTCTACCTTTATCCTGACGGATTGGCTTGGTATGTTCTCCCCTTTACCTTGCAAATCATCTACATGATGACCTCGATCACCATTCACTAACACGTCAGGCAGCGCACACACCCAAGAGCGTCATTGCCGAAAACTTTCACCTCGCCCCCGAAGTCTTCAACCACCTGCCCAAGAGCGAAAAGTACATCTTCCAGGGCTCGCAGCCCGGCTCAGTCGACGAGGAGCGCCCGCGCGGCCGCCACGTTAAAAAGTCAAAGTACCAGTTCACGCACCGGATGCTCGACCAGCCGCCCCGGAAGACGTCGGGCGGCCAGGTGCGCGTCGCCGACAGCACCAACTTTCCGCTCGCCAAGACGGTCGCGGCCGCGCACGCCGTCATCGCGCCCGGCGCGCTGCGCGAGATGCACTGGCACCCCGTCGCCGACGAGTGGTCCTACTTTATCCGCGGCAAGGCCCGCGTCACCATCTTTGCCGCCGAGGGCAACGCGCGCACCTTTAATTACGTGGCCGGCGACGTCGGCATCGTGCCCAAGAACATGGGCCACTTTGTGGAGAATATCGGCGACGAGCCGCTCGAGATGCTCGAAATCTTCCGCGCCGACCAGTTTCGCGACTTTTCCCTCTTTCAGTGGATGGGCGAGACGCCGCAGCGCATGGTCCTCGACCACCTCTTTGCCGACGACAGGGAGGCCGGAGCGCGCTTCTGGGAGGCGGTCCGCGATCCGAGCAAGGATGAGATTACGGATCCGGAAAGGAGCCTCTCTCACGAGGACAACAATGAGGAGCTGTGAGGAGTAGATCTGGCTTGTTGGTAGTTTTTGTCTTTTCTTGCAGCTACGAGTAAATGACTTGCTTTTCCATCGAAATATACTGCTTTTTGTCCCCTTTTGCCTATTTCAGAGCACTTGACCGGTCACTGCTCCGCCCGAAATAACATGCCGACAGTGTGCACAGCAACGTGTCACTACTCCTGCCCAAATAACATGCTGACAATGCACGCCAAGACGCCAATCGCACAGTCAATCGCACTCAGACGCAGTATTACTAAAAAATTCATCGCCAATCGACCTTTGTGGAGCTTTCTCGGCTCCGTCCATGTTACATTGCGGGCCATGAGGGAGGAAAACGTGGTCAACGTCTCATGCGGGTAAGAAAAGGCTCCAGGTCACTAAATAGCCAGACATCACTCTCTTTCGTGAAGCCATCTTCTCCCCCTGGTGTAGAGGACAAAGACAAAAAAAAGGCCTCGCGATGGGGACTTTTGTCGTCTTTCTTTTCCTGGTTCACACCACCACGTCATGGCGCATCAATAGATTGGTCATCTATTTCTTGGAAAGAGGGGGGGGGGGGGGGGGCAGGCCAGGCGCGTAAAAGGACTCGCAACGGAAACTTTGTGCCGATGCCTCGGGCGGACAAGTGGCCTGGGGCACTGTCCAGAACTCTGCACTTGGACGCCGCAGAAGGAGGGCGACTAGACCTGGCTCTTCCGCTTAGAGTATGCCGAGTAGGGTCGCATACATGAAAGAGCTGTTGAGCCTCTTGTGCTGATCAGTTTCACGCTGGCTGCTCAATTCAAGGCCTTGACCAGAGCTTTGGGGAAGCGACGAGCGGAGTTATTTACTCCAGACGAGTCAACGGTGTGCGCCCACGCCAAGGCTCCGGATAGTGCACTTTTCCGCTGGCTGTCAGGTCGGTTGCTCTGGTTGGGCCGGCTTTGCAGCTGGCATTGACGCTGCGAGCCACGGAGCCAGGGCATGACGACCAACCAGGTGTTTCCGCAGGATCAAATCTACTTTGAGCGTTTTGGCATGCGTCTGATGCAAATTGGATCGACAGCTGCAATGCTGGCCGTCTTTTTCCTATTCGCAATAACTGGGTTATCGCACCCGCTCAACTGCAGCTTGTCGGTCGGGTGGTGTAGTTGCATGAGGTGTGTGTGCGCGGTCTGCTAACCCCGTCATATCTACAACCAATGAACCAGAATAAATTGTGAAGCTTTAATTTTGGTAGCAAATGCAATCATCAAAGCCAGACTACGCACAACCGTCCATCAAAAAAACCCCTTGCCGAGGACGAAGCAGTGGACGCAGGCGGGCTTGCATTAGCTCGCGGCGGGCGAATGGTGTGGTGGGAGACACCCACCCCCGTGTAACGCTTTCCGGGGATATAAAGAAGCACCGGCGGAAAAAGGATGCAGGCCCAAAAGCCAAAGAAGAGGGAGAGGACCTGCTGTCGACTGAGACATGCCTAGTCGCCACTGATACACTGAACCATGCATCCTCACGCCTAGGAACCTCCCCTGCTGCTCGCCGCCTTTTGGTAGAAGAAACGGCGTGCAGGAGTGTGCATAGCGCCACGACGCAATGAGACAATGAGAAGACGCGGCTCGGTTGTTAACTTGTCAGGCAGTCAGGCTAGCCAGAGTCATGGGCACGATATGGCCCATATGGGGGGGGCCTCTGACCAGTGACACACATGTTGGACAACCACGGCGTTCTACGTATAGTGCGGCCACTGCTGGGACTGCAGCTGATGGCCATATCTCTTCCTAAAGCACCATTTATGAATATGCTCTTCTACCCGCAGATGCTGATCCACTCCGGGGTGCTTCAAGAGCAAGTCTCGTTGTCTCTGTTTAAAAATGTACCGCAACTGGGCTTCGTACGTGTCGATTCACATCACATTGCAGGGCCTCAAGACTGTCAAAGTGATGTATCGACTACAACAGGTTCCGCAAGGCTAGCAGGGGCTGTTGATTTCGGCGAATACATTCCCACAGCAAAGAGTGCGGGGGAGGAGCCCGGCGGGCGCTTATAGGCGTGGTGGCTTGTTCCATGGCCAAGCCACCACAAGTCCAGTCTCATGGTTTGGAAGGTATATCTGTTTCCTGCTCCAAAAGGTCTTGTTTCCATTGGTGGCACAATGTGGAATAAATCACAAATAGACTCGTGATCTCAAATGAGCCTCGTTTCTTTTTTTTTTTTTTTTCAAAAAGAATTCGCGGACAAGTCTCGGTATTGCTAGTTTCCCTCGACGTCTTGTTGTCTTTCCTCTTCTCGTCCATGCAGCGTGATTGAGTCGTGGCCATCACGTCTTTGCGCTGTTGCATGCACACCCTCTCCCGTTGGAGGAACAAACAAACGACCAAAAGTAGGTCCTCGTGGCCGTTGGTAGCTTGTACTTCCTGTCGCGGGCGGCCCAGCAGCTCGGCTAGCACGGCACAGTCTGCCCAGACAGCCGTTCCAATGCGACTCTGCGGCTTAACTACTCTGCGACCCTATTGCACGCTGTTTGCTAGTATCTGCCCATCTTTTTTTTTTTGTAGCTTTATCTCTCCGCGAAGCGCTCGATGCTACCAACATCGACCATCTTCAACTCACTGCAGAAAACAATGCAGGACAAGACCATCCGGCGATTCCGTCCGTCCAATCCAATTCACCTGAGCCCACTTCCAAAAAACGCCATGAATTATTTGGTCTCTGTATCTGGGGGGTGAAAGAGGCTGGAGATTAGGCTTCGAGTCGGGGCTTTTTGTAACGACAGAGGCGTTTTTCGTGACGAGCTAAAACATCATTGGGCAATACACAGCACAGTGGCTGCCGCCAAGAAGAGCCTCTTTGTCCTACCCAGGATGCCAGCTTCCTCTGCCCGTTGGCGTGGCGGTGGTGGTGGCGTTGTGCGGGCAATGTACTTTGACAAGCGTGTAGTACGGAACCGTCGTTGACCGGACGCCATTGTGCGTTGGAGAATCCATGCGTGTTGATGCCTTTCTCTGGTTGTGCATGTGCCCATTTCATCCTCACCACCAGTATCCTCGGGGATGTTGGGGGAAAGAGATAATAGTACGACTGGGAGGGAATGGCAAACACCAACCTGTCCAGACTGCGTACATTTCCTGCTGACCAATACATGGAACTTTGCTCGAAACGTGTCAGATCCTGACTCCAGGACAAACTACCTGTATAACCATCGCTTCACTGAAATGTCTCGGCCGCCAATAGTAGATGGACGTTCGGCGGCGCTCATAGACCCAACATACCACGACTGACGCCATTCTACATGATCAACCTGCTGCGTAACCACATCTTTCCCCCTCTTCCTGTTATATCCAAACACCACACCCTCCGAAGCCACGTTTGGTGCCGCCCCTGGTGCCAAACTTGCTATTTGTATCCATGTGCGTGTGTGTGTGTGTGTGTGGTGTGCCCGTCCCTGGATCCTCGGCGCCGGTCTGCTTGCTGCTTTGTGCTAGTGGTGTGCGCGTGGCCCCAACGATGGCTGAACTCGTTCTTGGACGTGGACGATTTTTGTTGGCTCGAACAGGCTTGGTCCTGCGTGCGCGTCCCGTCACACGGGAGATGCTACGACACGCTTGCGAGTGGTGACTCTGACCGCACCTGGTCCGGCTGGCGTTGAGCCCGTCTCGGCCAGGCAGCGTTGTATGGCTGGCGCGTTTCCCCGTCATCTTCCTGCTTGCTCGTACTCTTTCGTCCTATAACAATCGGCTGGCCTCCGTCGATGGTATATTCGTCTCTCCGTGTCATGTACATGTCAGTGTCTACTGTACCGACACAGACTCATTTGCAACGTACTCTTCATTTCTTCTTCACATCTACACGGTGCACTTTCTAGTATAAGATACAAGTGGGACTTTCAATATGAAGTCCATGTCAAGTCTCCGCAACAATATCGTGGAGTCGTTCCGGACCGATCCGAACATCAACAGGGTCAAGAGCTGGGTCGGTCCCGTTCGCCGCCGGCTGCCCTCAGCCACTGCGGAATACATCGCAGAAAAGCTGCCCGCAGCCCAATGGCTCCCGCATTACAATTATAAATGGCTTCTTCAGGACGTCATTGGCGGCATCACGATTGGGGTTATGCTTATTCCGCAAGGCCTCGCCTACGCCAAGATTGCCAACATTCCCGTCGCGCATGGCCTCTACTCCAGCTGGCTGCCGTCGGCCTTGTACTTTTTCCTCGGAACATCCAAAGGTAGGCATCTTATTGATCAAATCTCTTGAAATATTGTAGTAACAAACTATACAGAAGTGTCGTCTGGCCCCACGTCGATTCTGGGTCTCTTTACGGCCGAAGCTGTCGCAGACCTCTCCAAGCAGGGCTATGATCCTGCCAACATTGCCTCGGCAATGGCCTTTTTGGTCGGTGTGTACGCATTGGCCATGGGCCTCCTCAAGCTCGGATTCTTGCTCGACTTTGTTTCTGGCCCGGTGCTTACCGGCTGGATCTCGGCCGTGGCCTTCGTCATTGGTCTTGGCCAAGTCGGCTCGCTCATTGGCATCGACACGGGATCTGGCACGATAACCATCTTCCGCGATATACTCTGTCATTTAAACAAGATCAAGCCTCTGACCCTGTGCATTGGGCTCACAGGAATCGCAATGCTCTATGCGCTCGAGTGGGTTGGCAAGCTCTGGGGAAAAAAGAACAAGTGGCTCAAGTTTCTGAGCACCAGCCGTGCTGTTGTCGTGCTCGTGATTTACACCCTCGTCTCGTTCTTGGTCAACAGGGGCCTCACTGCCAAGCAGTACAGGTGGAAGGTCACTCAGGTCGACACGCATGGGCTGCTCACGCCCCGTGCCCATGACGGCTCGCTCATCTCCAAGATTGCAGCACGGTCTGTCGCTCCGCTCATTGCCATGGCTGTTGAGCATCTCGGCGTGGGCAAGGCATTCGGCCTGCGCAACGATTACAGCATTGACAAGAGCCAAGAGCTCGTCTTTCTTGGGGCCGCCAACATTGCCAACAGCTTTTTCGGTGCCCAGACGTGCGGTGGTGCCATGTCGCGGACCGCTGTCAATTCCGAGTGCGGCGTGAAGAGTCCAGTAAACTTTTTGTTTACCGCCGGGTTCATCATCCTCACGCTCTACGAGCTCGCTCCTGCATTGTACTGGATCCCAAAAGCAACTCTCTCCGCCATTATTGTACGTATCATCATCGTTCCTTGCGGCTACATTGCTGACAGACGCAGATCATGGCCGTTGCTCATCTTGTTTCATCCCCCCGACTCTTCTACCGCTACTGGAGAATGTCCTTTATTGACTTTATCGCCTCGATGCTTGGATTTTGGGTCACCCTGTTCACTACTACTGAAATCGGTCTTGCCGTTTCCGTTGCATTCAGCCTCGTCTACACATTGATTCGTCTCGCTTTCCCCAAGTGGACTGGTCTATCTCACAAGGATACGGAGACTGTTCACTGGTCTCCAGCAAAGCACCATCGAAGCGATGGCATCGATGTTCCAGCTGAAGCATATTTAGTCAAGTTTACCGAGGATCTACTGTTTCCCAACGCAGAACGCATCAAAAACGCCATTGTTGAAACCGTCAAGGTACACTTTGAGCCTGCCGCCTCGGCTGCTCGCGACATCCTCTCTTCCAATAGGACCTGGAATGTGGCCAGTACCAAACGCATCGGAAAAATCCGCCGCAGGGAGAATATCGTCCCGCTCAAATGCGACCTTGTTCCGCTGCACCATGTGGTGCTCGACTTTACCATGGTTGGGTTCATCGACGTTACAGGGCTGCTCTCGCTGATTGAGCTGAAGATGGAGCTTCGGCGCTACATTGGCTCGGATTTGCAATTCAGGTTCGTCAACATGGTTGACGAGGTGTACGAGCGATTCCAGAGGTCGGAATGGGAGTTTGCCCAGCAGGGGGAGCAGAGGACCGGCGAGGCCGATACAATCTACAACTCGCTCGAGGCGGCGTTGTTCCACCACGACGGCGATGAAAAGTCTGACAGCGTATCGGAGAAGGCTTTGGATGTGTGAGGGGGATTTGTTGGGGTGGCCTACTCAGGCAGCTGTGGCTGCATTTGCGCCAACAATCCGGTTCAAGTTATGACTTACGACAGTTACGATATGCATTCATTTTCAAGCAAGGCTCTCAATATACTCTACTTGATTCGCACCTGGGTGTGCTTCTATCAATAAGGCTGTCGGACACAAAGGGCCATCTTGGCAAGCCTGGGCATTGTGGACTGGTCAAGTTTTACCGAACCGTGTCACTGTGCTTGCTATACAACTGGGACTCCTTGGCAACAAAGGGACCTTGTGTACTGAGCAGTGGGCTTTGACGCCAACCTCAAATCATCAAGGCAGCAGGAAGTTGATCACGCGGGTCAGTACAGGATGCGCTCAACTGCAGCCTTGCACACCATACACACCATTGCTAGTGTTTGGAGCAACGCGACCAAGACACAACGGCTGCCGTTGGGCCAATACCGAAAATCGTCCGGACTTGCACTTGGACGCTGGTATAATTCAGCCACTCGGTAGTTCACCATGACAAAAAGCCCTTGTGTTTCTTGATGCGCTGTTCCAATATGAGCGGTTGAATCAACGGACCTGAGCTGGCTGCGGCGCCACTTTGTATGGTGGCGGACCGTCGGTAGCTAATTCTGCAGTCCGCGTTTGTACACATATCGGGCTATATACATGTAAAGACGTTCATCGTGCGGAGGAGAAAAGATTTTCTCATGCCATGGTTTTCATATCTAATCGAGAACCAGAAATCTTTGCAGCAGCATGGTTATTTGTCTTTGGCGTCTGCGGTAGAGTAAAGTCAGATTCAATCGTCATCAGAAGTCGGTTCTGTGCCAGATGTAGCGCCGAATTGACGACGACTGTATCCTCGCAGAGGCGTAAACGCCACCTTCTTCTTCAGCCTGCTACAAGTGGCACAGAGGTGATTGAAGAGAGTGTAAACCCCCCGACATACTACAGTACGCCTACTGCACCCCCACGCGATCCACATGCGCCCTATGGAGGTGTAGATGGGCAAGTGTGCGGGGAACAGGGCGCTCGCTTGGCAATAGATGATGTGTTAGAGGGCCACCGGGGGGTCCATCTATAGACAAAGAAGTGACAACCACGGAGACGGCAGCTCGAATGATGCAGCGCCGTTGCTCCGCATCATACAGCTCGTGCTTAGCACGCAGCTTCTCCAGCAATGCCGCAGTCGCCCAACCACGGCAGCCGAGGGCAGCACTCTCGGAAGTACGCCGTGCCGCTCGCGCACTACTTCA
This sequence comes from Akanthomyces dipterigenus, assembly GCA_030783385.1. Taxonomy (NCBI): domain Eukaryota; kingdom Fungi; phylum Ascomycota; class Sordariomycetes; order Hypocreales; family Cordycipitaceae; genus Akanthomyces; species Akanthomyces dipterigenus. The sequence continues at coordinate 34,532 of JARJRE010000234.1, read as the reverse complement.
ATCACCATTCTCCACGACGCGGACGGTAGCCAGAACTGGCAGCGGTGGCCAATCGGACAAGGATTTTACAGCCGTGGCAACAGGAGGCCACGAGTACCCGGGGTTTCTTCACTTTGCGGATCCGTACGCCAAGAGACAGTGGCAGCTGGAGCACATGGCGGGCGCGCCTTCCGCGTCTCTGGGGTCCGAGCATCGAAAATCATGGCCTCTTGACTACCGGCGGCATGGTGGACGAGGCAGCATACCTATACACAATCATGGAGAGATCATGCGAGATTCAATCGATGGTGGAAGCTGCTGGCCTTGAAAAGAAGCACATTAGCGACGAGGAAGCAGCGTACATGTACACGTACACGTACGAGGGAAATGCGGTCAGATTCTTCCGTCTTGCTAGTATAGCGCTATACTGACACAATTAGGAAACCCTTTATACCGAGTTCCAACCCGACTTTCAATATAAAGTTGCCATGTCCAACGGCCAACTGTATGGGGGCACAGACTTTGGAAACCATGCGCGCCGACGTTGAAGCTTTTCAAAATGAGCAACGGGCGAGGGCGTCTTTCAGACTTAAAACTAGAGCTGGCGCACCAAGCGCTTCTCGTCTGCTGCATCAATCGACTCATCGTTGGGATAGCGCGCAAGGGCTTCGATATAGATATCGGGCTGGTCTTGGTGAATCTGGCTGTTTGACCACATGAAGCCCCTCTGCGCTACCTGATCCCGTGTCTCTCGAGATGGGCGACGTCGTGCTGCTGCTTTGTGTCGATCTCAGTCCAGTTGCCGTTCTCGTGCAGGTACCGCGGCGAATGCAAAAGTTTCGAGACTGGCATGTGCAAACTGACGATGAAGTCAAGCACTTTGATCAGAATGAGAGAGCAACAGCTCAGCTCATCGTTTTTAAGAGGCAGTGCCGCTCTGATCAATAGCCGGTGATTTTCAGAGGAGATCTAGACTTGAACTGGCTTGGCGGTACCGGCATTCGATTGCGGGGAGGGGAAAAGCGTGGGAGAAGCGACGGATATTCCATGCGGGACTTTAATTCCTCTTTAACTATTCCCATTTTCTTTACAGATCAAACTTTTTGTTTGAGTAGTCCTTTGGTCTTCTATCTCTGATAATCCTAAGCGTTTTCATGCTACATCTTCGACGCATGTGTGACTCGTTGTAGAGCGACATCTGTTGGGTCCATCACGGCTATCAAAGTATTGTCTTGCAATATGCTTCATGGTTGGGTTTACTCATATGACACCATTCTGAGCATGGCGTTTGGACTTTTGTCTCTTGATTTAACATGGCTTCCGCGGTCACGAATCATGTGAAGGATCAAGTCCGTTCACATCGGCGCCACCGATAACACCATCAACACATACGCCGCCAACAATACTAGAGAGACATGACAAACACAGCGCAGTGTCAATTCTATGGAATAGCCATTCCCATGTCTAATGATTCATGATTCCATCTTGACCCAGTTCACCATCAAATGCGACGACCACTACACCTGTCCAACTCGCCTCTCTGATTCTTTCAGCCTGGCTTTACAGGCGAGGAGCCAAGTCCAGACCATTCAAAGTGCCGAGAGCAGCAACAACTTCATCCGCCGCTCTTTCCGCAGCCGCCAACGCGCCCTCCACGTGCCCTCTCCAAACACTGCCCGTCTCCGCGCCGGCAAAGTGAATGCCGCCCTCCGGCGCCCACGTGGCCCAGCCGGCGGCATGCTCCCCGGCCATGTTGAGGCACCGCTGGCCGCTCAGCAGCGCGTCTTGGTCCTGCTCCATGACGTGCACGGCGCGCGGGACGTTGCCGCCAAAGATGCTGCCGAGATGCTGCATGATGAGCGTCTCGCGCTCCTCCTCCGACATGAGCCACAGCCACATGCCGCGCGCCTGCTCGCCGGCGACCTGGCACGATAACGAGCAGAGCCCGTCGGCGTCGATGCCGGACGGGCGCACCTGGGAGATGGGTCCGGTCAGGCCCTGGGCGTGGCCGGATAGGCCGCGCTGCTGCCACCAGGGATGGTCAAAGACGACGTCCACAGTGGTGCTGAAGCCCTGCTCGTCTCGCATCTCCTCCCACCGGGCCGCCGCCGCAACGCTTGGCTCTATTTGGAGGCTGCCACTGAGGGACAGCGAGCCAGCGAGCACAACCCTGGTGCTGTGAAAGATGTCACCAGACTCTGTGTAAACTGTACAGGCTTCGCTCGCATGCTCGATATGGGTAACCGTATGGCGTAGCTGGATGGTCCCTGCACCGAGACGCTGGGCAATCGCAGCTGCCACTCGATGCCAAGACTCAGTGATGGCAAAATCGTCACTGGAGCCATTGATGTTGTCGAGCACTGCGACGAGTCCGCCGCACGAAGCACAGTGGAATAAAAATTGAGCTGCGCTGACATTGTGCGAGGAAAGGCCGAAAATGGTGCGTGTCCATGAACTGGCCAACTTCTTCACGGTATCGGTCGCACCGTACGAGGAAACGAGCTCTTCGACTGTCATGTCTGCCTGAGAGGCATCTGCTCGCCGCGAAAGCGTGTCGAGGATAGCCTTGACTTGGAACAGGGAAGCCGCGTCTTCAGCACTAAACTAACAAGAAATGACACGTCAGAATTTGCACCTCAAGTAAAAGGGTCTTGTTTACCCACATCCGGCTGCTCATGGGATTCAAAGGCTTCATAGCCTTCCATCATACTCTTGCCCAGCGTCGGGCGTGACTCGTCGATTAGTCCAAACTCGGTGGCAAGAGCATGCGTTCGCGGGTGGTCTTCGTCATTGAAGTTGCAGCTGGTGAATGCCTGGCCGCCGACACTGCCAGAGGCTTCAAGGACCAGGCAAGAAATGCCAGACTGTTGGAGCTTGTGGGCGGTCTGCAGACCACTTACACCAGCGCCAACGATAATCACGTCTGCAGAGCGAGACTGGCTCCCGGCCCCGGTTCCTTGTGCCGATTGCGTCATGGTTCTGGTCTATTAGTGTTCTCTACAACTTATCATCAGAGAGAAGAAGAGAAGAAAAAAATCAGAAGCTGTGAGTGAGGGAGAGAGAAAAGTTGTCAATTCAAGTTTAACTTGGCCTTGGCTGGGTGCCTGACATCTATTCTTGCGTGGCACAGCAGCTTCAAGCTAAATTCACCTAGTTAGCAGTTCGACGATGAACGCCGGCACTAGGAGTTCGGCGACCAGCCGCCTTATAAGTAGCACCTGTCAGATGCATAGTAGGCAGTTTTCGCCATGCGGTTTCCCTGCAATTATCTCGGGTCATCCCACGTGTGTACGTCGGAAGTCAGTGCCGGGCAGCGGTCAGATTTGGGCGGTGCCCGTAAGCAGCTGCCGTTAGTTCTTACACCAACCTTGGCGGCGCAAGGCGGCTTCCAGGCACCGGCGCATCACGGCAGACTCCCGTTGCCTGTAGGGGTCCCCTCGACTGGCCCGCGTGGTCCCTGTAGCGGAGCGTCTTTGTGTCCGGAAGAGGCCTGTTGGCAGAGGCAAGCGGCCAGCTCATTGGCCGCCCATGACGCGACTGCACGTCAAGGAGGCCGGCGTGCACCGCACTCGGAGCCTCTCGAATGTAGTCTCATCTAGGGTTCGCTTTGTTACCTCCACTCCGGTCCACCCATGTCTGCAACCATTATGCTAGCAAGAGTAATCTTTCACTCACATAATACCTGCAGTATTGCGAGCTTGTGCTCAAGAGGAACAGCTTTGCAACCTTAATTAGTAAATACTGCAAGGAACATCTGCCAAGATGGAAGGATTCCACAACCGGCCTTGTTCGCCGCACTTTTCTCAAAGCTTGAGCAAAGTCTTCCTCCACCAGGCTTCCTCCTCGGCAATATACTTTCTGACAGTGTCAGGCTTGCCGAGCATGTGGCCCTCATCTGGTATTTCTACGAGCTTGACATCGCCACCTTTGTTTTTGACAATGTCGTGAATGAGTCTCGCCTGCACGACCGGGACAACAGGGTCTGCAACGCCGTGAACGAGAAGCAGAGGTGACTGGATCCTGTCCGCGTGGTACCGCGCACTACGCTCCTTGTAAATGCGAGCCTTGTCATGCTCCGAAGTTCCCTCGGGAAGCAGCAGCGCCGACGCATAATCCGATTCTAGCTTGTGCGTGTGATGATCGAATTGAATGAGATCGCTGATGCCGCACGCGCATACGCCACCAGCAAATGTGGTGGGATACTGCGTCAACGCCTGCAGAGTGTTGTAACCGCCTGCGCTGCCGCCCGTGATACCTACGGCCCCTGGACGTACGCGACCTGTCTCAACTAAATGCGCCGCGAAATCAGCAACATCGTTTGTGTCTGACACGCCCCATCGGCCATACAGGTATCGACGGTATGCACTGCCGTAGCCCGTCGAGCCGACATAATTCACAGTCAGAAAAGCATATCCGCGCGAGGTGAAATACTGAGCCCGCAGATTGAGAGCACTGTTGGCCATGCCAGTAGGGCCACCGTGTGAAAAGATGATGAGCGGGGGCAGTTCCTCTTCTCTTGCGGTGTACTTGTTGTTGCGCGGCATGAACAAGAACCCATGGGTTTGCCGAGGTTCGCTACGCGATGGGATGGTAATGTGCTCCGGAGCGGACAACAACCCATCTGCAAAGTCGGAGCCAGAGAGTCCGGCTGTTCGGAGCAGCTTGTCCTTTTTAGGGGTGTGGATGTCGATTCTGAAGAGAGAATTGGACGTCGTCGGCCCTTTTGCTACGACCAAGGCAGATGACTCGTCCACTCTTGATATGCAGTCTGCGCCGAGTGCAGATATTTTTTGATCCTGTGCAACTTGTTTCCAAGTTTTCTGCTCGAGATCAATACACAAGAGTCGGCATGTACCGTTTGCAACCGCGGTTGCGACCAGGTGTCGACCGGACAGTGGCACATATGTCCGGCTTTGGCGGTCAGCATTCATAATTCAAGGTACGTAAACTCTCTGTCAAGACATACCTTGATTCAAACAGAGACGATTCACCCAAGTCGAATCTCGTCAGCCCAAGAAAGGCAATATGCACAGGCTTACCACCTGCTGGGGCGATTCTAAAGAGTTGCCGATGGCCGCCAGTCTCTTGCGAAAAGTACAGAGCGCCATCGGGACCCCAGTGCGGTTCGCAGACGCCTTCAGAGTTCCCTCCTGCTACAAGAGTCGAGTTCTTTACTGTGGCGCTTTCATGGTCCCAATCAGCGCTGTACAGCTTGGCCATGTCGAAGAGCATCTCGGGGTGGTTCCACTCCAGCCAGACGAGGCGTGTACCGTTGTCGTTGAAACGAGGCTGGAAGTAGAAATTTGCGCCAGAGATGACGCGCTTCACAGTTCCTGTTTCGATATTAATGGCTGCAATGTAATTTTCGACGCCATATGGAGTATTGTTGGTGTGGTCTTCCTGGATTGCTAGCACCCAAGGTGAGGTCTTGTGGGCCGTAAAGGCGCCATATCGCAGGACAGGAGAATCATCGATGATGATCCTCACTTTGGAGGTGCTCGGATCGAGAATCCTGACAGTGTTGTCTTGGTTGGAAAAGATGAGACGGCCGTCGGGGAGAATCTGGAGCGCCTGGACGCCGTACTCGTAGACGATGTTGCCCACGCTGCACTCCTTTGGCAAAACGTCAACAGCACCGTCGGCTGTCATTTCCATGATGGCGGTTCTTCCAGTGCCATCGCCTTCGAGGAAATAAATCCTGCCAGTCTTACTCTGCGGTATGTTAGATCAGTTGATCCGGGCCATTGAGCAGCGCAGCTTACGCAGACACGGGGGGATGTGAGGCTTCGCGCCCCCGAGGCGACCGACTCAATGGAGATGGGGGATTCCCACTCTCCATGAGGTACGACTCTCTTGATGACCATTGTGTACTGTTTTGCAGTGACCAGATGACACGTCGAGACGCAATGAAAGGTTGTCTTGACCAAGTCTGTGTGACGCCGAAGCGGGGGATGCACTCATGATGGCATTACGTATCTACAGGCTACCGGTAGCAAGCCGCCTTTCCATGGTGTAGCGGGTACGGCGCCCTGAGCGACTACCAGCAGTGCTGTAATGAGCCCTAAAGTGGCGTGGTCAGCATGCACAGGTACATTGGCAGCTGCCCCTCAGGGCATGGCTTGAGGGCTAATCAGCCTCATCTCAGCATGTACCAATACAAAAGGCAGAGACTGCGACTGCGTATAAGCGATGGTTCGTTCTTTCATGTCAGTACTCTGCTTTTACTCTGCTTTTACTGCGACTATTGTGATGGGTCTTGGTAAAAAAAAATCCAAATTTAATGAGCTCGTTGGCATGGTCATTTGCTTCGAGGGCTACGACCAACCTTGTGATAAAGGGTCTCAAAGTCCAGGATGGCACATGGCAAAGTCCCAACTTGTTGCATTTCTGCCACTGTGCGCTTCTTCTTTGTCTCGCCGGCATTTCTACAAGTACTGAGCGACTCTCGCCAACTCCTGCGGAATACGTCTCAACAAGACGCTATAGAAAAGCATCTCCCGCTGTTCATCTATGAAAGCCGTGATTCAGCCACCCCTTGCGTCCTGGGCGCTAACTGTTTTTTTGGCTTTTGGTAGCTATCATGCTTTATTTGTTGTGCATCATTAGTACGGGCACAGCTCTCACATAGGGCCATCCCACTGCATTGGCTCTAGTGGCCGAAACTGTCTGTTTTGAGTGTGCCCTTCCTGATGCAGATAAAACACAATGCGCCGCCAATGTCACAATGTTCAGTCCCCGTTATCGCATTGCTCTTGGCGAGGCTGAGCCGAGTTTCGCCAAGTCCATGTCTTTGCATAAGTTTCTATTTGGTCAAAGTTGAGCCAAGGCAATACATGGTGTCCTTCAATTACTTGTACCAGATAAAAAGTTTCGCAGTTTCATGGCACACGTATCGGTTTCATCATCACCAACGTGGAGAAAAAGAAGATTCTTTCCAAACATTTTATATATTCTTCATTATCAATACTAAGCATACTATAGACTCAATACCGGCGAAACCAAAAGAAATCACTAAACTCGCACTGGCAGTACACATTTTCCTTCGTAAAATCCCTTGTCCCCTTGCCTAGAACTGATCACCACCACTTGAAGGTTGCTTTGCACATCTTGTTGTCTTGAAATCTTCTCGTGTAAAAGTCCAAAGGCAGGGGACTGGGGGGATGGCTTCATGATTCAATGTAAAAGGGAGTGACTTGCGTTGCTTAAGCGCGGAACTCAACAGCGCGGCGGTTGTTGCGGCCATTGCGGCCGTTGCGGCCGTTGCCAGTCTCCTCCTCTTCCTCCTCATCATCATCAGCGTTGCCGGCACCAGCGCCCTTGCGGCCAGCAGCAGCTCCAGTAGCGGGAGCAGCGCCCTTGCGACCGGCACCGGCACCGGCAGCAGGAGCAGCGGGAGCGGCGGGAGCAGCCGGGGCAGCAGGAACAGCGGGAGCAGCGGGAGCAGCAGGAGCAGCAGGAACAGCAGGAGCGGCGGGAGCGGCGGGAGCAGCGCCCGTAGCACCAGCACCAGCACCGCCAGCGACAGGAGAAGCAACAGCACCACCAGCGGCGGGAGTGGCTCCGGCACCAGCAGCAGCGACCATTTGGACAGGGACAACACCACCGAAAGGACCGGCGTTGGCCGGGTTCTGGCAGCGGACAAGGCAGACGTTGTTCTCGCCGGCAACGGTACCGGTGCACTGCTGGTTGGCCGGGATGGCAGCGACAAGAGGGTGGTCGCTGGCGCTGCCGTCACGGTTGCGGCCGCGGTTGTTGCCTTCGACGTTCTGGGTGACCTGGATGTTCTCCCAGGTGTTGCCCGTGCCGTCGGCGTTGATCATGCACTTGTAGGGGCCGGCACCGTCCGAGTTGACCTGGTGGAGGGTCATGGTGACCTCGCCGCCGGGGGTGACCTGGGGCAGGGAGTCGCCCGTCTCGGCCATGATCTTGGAGGTGCCGCTCTCGACCGAGTTGGCGCCCGCGCCGACAGTCTCGCCGACGGTCTGGGCAGAGGCGCCGCGGAAGCGGGTGGCGTCCTGCTGGAAGGGGTTGCGTCTGGTTCCGTCACGGGGAGTGGAGGACACGATGCCGAGGGCCATGCCGCTGCCGCCGGCGTTGCCAACGGCGTTGGTGATGGCTGCGTGGCCCGAGACGAGCTGGGCAGCGAGGAGCACGGAAGCAGCGATGATGGACTTGACGGGAGCCATTGTTTGAGTTTTGGTTGTTTGGGTATCGGAAAGGGAAGGAAAGGGTAGTAAGGAATGTTTGTTGTTTGAAAGTAGTGAAGGATTAAAGACCTGACCGGCAGGAAAGGAAGTGTGAAGAGAAGAGAAGTTGTTGGTTGTGAAGATGTGGAAGTGGTGATGGTGATGGAGAAGATTCGAGCAGATTAAGCGGGAGGATGAGTCGGATTTATAGTTCATTTGCTCAATCATGGAATCCAAGTCCAGCTTTGGCATGGTATGCCCAGCTGGCGGCAGCCAACGACGTGGGCTGTAGGGCGGCGGCAGCAGAAACCATGGAGCGCGAAACAGGTTCAAACATGGAAGGGATCAGGAGCTTTCCGGATCTTCTAGCAGTTGCTGTAACACATTGGCCTGCCGAGGCCTCGAGAGTGGTCAAAAGTGGATGGACGCTCTTCACTTTACGACATCGGCTGTGCCAGGCATACTGCGGCCTTCGCTCGACGGCACGTACACCGATGCTTCGGAAGCAGTAGAGGGGGTGATGAGGGGGAGGCTACTCCATTAGAAAACACCCGACGATGCGAGGGGATGTGTCACTGGTTTCTTCATGCAGGAAAACGGTAAATGTGAGCAGCAGCAGGGATGATGGGAAACTGCTTGAGAAACTAGTTGGATGGTGTTCCCCCATTGTTGCAGCTTCATGATGGCAGCTGATTGGTTATCGCCAGGGACATTAGTTTCTCCGTCGAAACGGGAGAGGAGAGTGTAAAGGGACAAGAGGACTGCCTCACGATGAAGTATGGTACTGGCGACAAGGACGGTTTCAAGGGACCCTGGACCAGGTCTCTACCACAGGTCGCAGGCTGGCCCTGGCCGAGTAGACGAGATCTGATGGAGAGCGGGCACTGCCTGCAACTTTATGAAAAACTAGACTGAAATGGCATCTTGCGTATGAGCTTGGTCGTTGCAGAGAGGTCCGTTGGGCGCCAAGCTGCGTTGGCAATGCGAGTCGCACGAACGAGTGTAGTTCACGATGGTGGACGAACGCCTCATGCAGAGCCCAGAGTTGTTCCACACATCGACGAGCCCACATGTTCTGATCGGTCTGTTCCCATTAACAGCCAAGACTAAGAATATTCCTGCCCTCTCTTTTTTTTTCCCCCAGTTGGAGCTGAAAAGGGACAGACAGTGTTTGGGACAAGAAACCTGGAGCACCCTAGCCGCGACCCCCATGGCAGGCAGGGGCGTGCTCCAGGTGTCAAGTCTGACACGCACCAAAATTTACGAGGGGCCAAGACTAGAGCCCCAGGTCGCAGCATACTCGGAATGGAATAGTAGGGTGGGATCATGTTGACTGCTTTGAATATCTCGTTTGAATGAAGAATTTTGTACAATGATGAATTGAGTCCGACTAAAACATGATCATCTTTGGCCATGTAAGAGCAAGAGAACGCGCTACCTGTGTACCAAACAGCGCGGCTAAGAGCTCCGTGCATTCTTCTACAGTAGGTGGTGCGAAAGGTACCGTTGTCGCTATTGCACGCATGCAGTACAAATCGCCTTGGAATCGCAGCTTCTCCTTGTCTTCACCGGGGAACTGGTTTACCATGGCGCAGGTCATCCGCCACAGTTGCCAAGGCTGACAACTCATTGCCGGAGATGGTGCGGGTTTCCCAACCCGCAAGCAGCCCTGACCCGCCGTACGACCAAGTCATGATCCTGGTCGATGCAAAAAGTTGGCTGTGAACAAGAATAGATCTCTGGGTGTTTGGTAGGGCCAGAAATGCGCCCACGCCAATCTCCAGCGGTTGCGGGTCATCGTCAAGCAAAACGGAAGAGAAACGGCTTGCTTGCGGTAAACAATCAACGCCTGTTTCACGTACAGCACTTTGCCGCCCGCATGAAGGAAGAACCTTGTTCATGCGACAAGGCCAAGGGCAGGCGAGTGTCAAAAGGGAAGCGAGGAGCCTGCTGATCTACAGACGTGTTTAGGATCGTCACATTCTAGTACGCAATACGGATCAACTAGCCACTCTACCACTCTATTGTCCTATTAATGCTAAGGTCAAGAAAACGCAGGAATTCAAGCCTGGCGACATTTCGGGCCCGTCAAGATCCGGCGCGGCGCTGTCCCTCTGGCGCCGCGGTCAACGGCAAAATGTGCCACCGATCTTTCCCGTCGTCCTCTCTGCTGCTTCTCAGGCGAGTTTCATCGCCCGCCCGCCCCGCTTCGGCCAACCCCAAGCTCAAACAATCTACGATCCAGCTTCAAGCGCGGCAGAGGATAAAAAAAAAGGAGGTCAACGGAGAATTAGGCCGAGGCAGCATCTATTAGTCCATCGCGATTTTACAAAGGTTTTCTCAAGTTTTAAAATTCTCTACCCAGGTTCAACATGGTGGAGAGATTTCAAACAGAGAAGCCGCAGAGGCAACTAGTACATTACCTTGAGAATAGGCTACGCACTCAAAACAAGCACAAGCACAAGCACTTACCCTTGTGGAGGCCTCGGATCCGAAGAGCAGATGCATGGTCAAGTGTCATGCATTTGCAGACTATATTTAGCAGTCGTGTGCGGGCTAAAATGCTGCTGGTTCGCGTGATGGAGCGCATCTCGCGCGGCGCGCACATGACACCCACACTGTTCATCTTCAGTCGCGTCGGTCAAATCGCGCTCTGTGGCCCGACAAAATGGCCACGAGGCGAGACAAGCTCCAACTTACCAAGTAATGTGAGCATCATTAATCCGTCGTGAATACACCTAAACATGGTCATTGGTTAGCGTCTTCCATTCATGTCTTCCATCCATAATAAACATATATGACGTCAAGCGTATCAACACAATCGGGCTTTTTAAATGGCATCGTGTGAGAGTCATTAGTCATAAGATACAGGTATGTACAGGTATGGTAACATATATACAGCACCCTTATCCCCTCATGCTAGTCAAGAACCAATTTGCCTCTGGGTCGCCTTTTGGCAGCCTCGGCTGGGGATTTTTGTATCTTGGAAAAGACCTCTTCAGGACTCCTCCGACTATTAGCACGCGACAACGTTGCTGAGGTTCGGTTTCTGATATATGATTTCGGCGATTGTGATCGCCTTGTAGATAAGGCTCTGATGGCAGTAGCCTGGCGGGGATGCTCGAGATAGTCGGTGGCGTTCTCCGGAAACGGTTTAGGTGTTGCTGTTTCGGAATCCAGGGTATCATAGGTTAGGGTATCGTCGAGCTCATCCTCCGAGTATTGGATAGGTAGGTTGTTAATGTCCCAATCCTTGGCGTCTTGAGGAGTCATGGGCATAGAGTGGGCGTCATTGTAGTGTTCTGATGAGTCAATGGATGAGACCGTCTCAACCGAGTCGCAGACCGAGGTAAGAGTGGTCTCACCGCTATCAGATTGCGATGTAGTTTCATCATCATCTTTTGCTAGTCCTCGTAGGAGACCAGAAAGCCTTCCGGACTCGGAGGCAGAGAACGATGCAGAACGGGAGGATCGGCCGCTTGAAGGATAGCTGCCAACGTCAGACTCATCTGATGGGGCAGCCTCTGAGTGTGGCGGTGAGAGAGGACCCTGTGTATCCATGCAAGACGAATTGATGGCTGTGACGGGACCGTTGGGGAAGAAGTCATCTTGGTCGAGAAACTGTGTCATGTCTTCGACGTCGGTAATCTTGGGTTCAGTAGAGTAGGTAGAAAGGTTTTCGGGAAACGACATCTCGGAGGCTGGTGATGAGCAATTTTGTTCATCGATGAGCTCTTCGGGAATGTAGCTCGCAAAATAGCGGACGATGGAGTCGTAGGATTTGGTTCGGAACAGCTGAAGGGCGTGCTGCCACTGCTCGGTACCCATCAACATGGGGTTGGCAATGATCTCAACGGCCAAGGACTCAAAGCAACCATTGATTTCCTTGGTCCGCTGGCTCTTGCGCTCAGCCAGGAGCTGGTGGAACTCATCAGCGGTATCGGCTTGGTTGGAGAGCTCCAGGACATCGTGGTGGAAGGCCTCGGAGTCCTGGAGAGAGAAGGTGATGGTGTTGTATTTATCGTGAAGAGAAGTGAAGAGGTCATCCCTCTTCATGTCAAACTTCCAGGCGGGCCATGCCCAGCCTGGCTCGTCCATTATCGGTCGGGCGGTTCGGTGTTGTCCAAAGAACGGGGGGGTGTTGTGGTGAGAGTGCCTAAAGGAGTGAAAACGTGTCTAGATGTGCAAGCCCGGAAACATGTGGTGGACTGGGCTCATCTAGAGCGTGGGAGTAGTACTGAAGTGCATCGCGGTGGTATTTTTGAGTCGAGTTGAGTGAAAACTGTGAAAATCGCGGTGCTCGAATTCGATCAGTAGGCGGTTCTCACAGTTTGACAGGCTCAGGATTCCTTGACGAGACGAAGCCAGAGGTTGTGGGGGGCGCGTTGACTACCCTCTGGACGGGAGGTTGAGCGACGGCAGGGAGCGCAGTGCACTGTTGCCTGAGGCAAAAAGCGGTGAAGGCTTTGATTGGTTGCCATGTCTCACAAGTGGCATGCAAGACTCCGCAATGGAGAGACTTTGCTTTGAGCTAGCCTCTTTTCGGTGGCGCTCACTTGGGCCGGCTTGCATTAGCGCCCCTTCTCGACGCAATGTTTTTGCAAGACACTAGTCTGGATGAGGCTTGGAGCGCCAGACCGCAGGCTCAGCTATGATGCGGGTGGATGCTCAGCGCCCAGATGGCCAACCGGAGAGCAAGGTGGCGTTTTGGTGGCGGTTTCTTCCACCCAAAAGCCTGCATGTTCTCGTGCCAGAAATTCGAACAACCCATCGTGGAAGATGTGAGACCATTGTGGCTGGTGTGTTGGATGTGGCGGATGGCTTTGCGGCGCAGCAATCCTTCGATAGGTCGTCTCCGTTCTATTGATAGATTGGCGCAGGACAGCCAATCGCCTTGGCCGAATTCGCCAACCATGAGACTGGAGATGGTTCAACGGGTAGGTCCAGGGCTCTGGCCTTTTGACGACTGCCTGTCTCATCGTCGAGGCTGTCTCGCTATCAGACGGACGCAGGTTTGAAATTCGCAGGCTGTCCACGTCCAACCCGTCGCTCGAAGGAGGCAACAATACTAGCAGGCTCGTTGAGGTGATCAGTATTTAGAGTCGAGTCACGGGACGACACAGTAGCAGGCAGCCAGCACTTTGTCTGCAAGGCAGCAACCAGTTGTCCGTCCTTGGCTTCGTCAAGGGAACGAGTACACGCTCCGCAAACACGACCAAATCAGTTCAACAAGAATAAATGGTCTACACTATAGGTTCGGGCCTCTTGTGGCACGTCATGGATTGTCGCGCAACATAGAGTTGACAGAACGAGGTTGTATCCGCGCAGTGCGGGTAGTTGTTGGTGATATAGTCAACCAGGTCGCCGGGTCTACTGTCACCACGTGAATGGCGCTCAGGGCTCAATCACTCGACCATTCGTCGGCTCGCCATCCGTATATGCCGTTATCAGGTGCAAGTGCAGTGACAATGTCACCGAGCCATGCGCGTCATGGTTCGATTGCAATGCAACACCGATTCCACGAGGGTTTGAGGAGTGAGGAAGGTGAAGGACAGGAACAGTAACGGGACCGAGCATGGTGAGAAAACTGTGAGATGCATCGCCGCGCGGACTCTGCCTCGCAGGCAGACATGTGGACGCGGGGTTACAATAGCACAGTGCAGGAAAGCACAGTGTCAGCATTGAGAGAGTCTGGTGGACAAGGCTGACTGAGCGCAACTGCCTACGTAGATTGGCTCGCAACCCACGCTACGTACAGTTTCAGACTGCGAGTATACACGGTACACCTGTCTACAGCACAATTGTGACCAGACGCTAATCAAGGTTTCCAACGCTTTCCATGGAAAGGTATTACGTTGTGAAATTGTAACAAGAACATTCGAACGGCAAGTTGAATCAGCAACTTGGTATTAAACTACTCTGTCTCTTTGCATCAAACAAGGTGTCCTGTCCTGTCCTTGCATCTCACTCGGGCTGTGCCGCTCAGTGCCCGTCGCTAAAAACGCCTGCCACCCACCACATCAGGGTTCTGTAATCCACCATTCTCTGCCGTTGAGGCCGCTACAAACGGGCTGCAGCATCAGCCTTTCAGTGACTCCTGCCCGCTGGCGCCATCCGCTAAATCAGAAACCAGCAGCAGGCCGCCCGCTGGAGGCCCATCGCTGGTGACTCGATCCAGTGTGAGGCTGAGAGTTCATCAGCAGGCCTCCGTATAGTGTCTCGATGCGCATCTGACGCTGGCGCCCTCGCCGTGACCTCTGAGCTGTTCCTGCATTTATTGTGCCTTCGGCCGTTGCATTTTTGCATCGTCTTTTGCTATTGTCTTCTTTTGGACATTACTTTGCGAATTGGACGCTGCCAACACATCAACCCTCTCAAGAGACGGACCACCACCATCATACCCGTCACCCACGCCGCCGCAGCCACCACACCACACAGAGCCTGGCCCCCCTCAACTCAGCTCAGCTCCCCAGCTCAGTCATCCCGACTACCTAACTAATTAGGTACATCTGCACAGCGCTGGTCCCGGCTGGCTACCACAGGTCACTGCCAGCCTGAGGCGCCACACCATGGACCTGCGCCAGGCATCACTCTCGCTTCAGAAAATATTCAGAACCATCACCATGGCCGAACCTAAAACCGCGCCTCGGGAAGAGGCGACGGAGGAGAGGACCGAGCCGTTTTCACAGTCTGAGCTCGACGCCCGCGTGCGGGCCGTTGACGTTGGGACGCCCAGCCCGGCTCCCGAAGACGAGCACGTCCCGCTCGACGTACTCTTGCTCGAGGATCATCACCACAGGCAAAATATCCGCCTCCTCGTCCGCCCGCTCGCCGACCTGCCCAGCGCAATTCCCGTTGCGCCCTCGAGCGACAACTGTTGCTGGCTCGCCCTCCGCGCCGAGGTCGCCTCGACGGACCAGCCCTCGCACAAGGTCTTGGCCGTGACTCAGACCGCCCGCGACATCAAATTCTCCGTCCGGATACCAGGCGAACGCAAGGATGTCGATGCCCTCACCCGCCCTTCGCTCTGGTGCGAGCTCTACTTTGATCCCGCCAGCGACAAGCTCATCCTCGTCAACCGTTCCGATGTCCCCATCACCCTCGTCCGCATCTCGCAGACAGCTTCCGCCAGCCCATCCTTGAACGACTATCGCCCCGTCAACCCCAACGTTACCAAGTCGTTGGAACCTGGCACTTGGCGCATCAAGGTTCGCGACATGGCCGTTTTGGATTTTAGAATCCTCGAGAAGCGCCCTGTTGTCCTCTACGAGCAGCCATCTCTGAGTCACAGCCAAAGCACCTCTTCTTGGGGCAGCTCTGCGCTAGTCTCCACTAGTGGCAAGAGAGCTCTGACGCCTGATGATGAGGATGATGAGGGTGACAAGCGCGTCAAGCGTCGCCTGTCTCAACTTCCAAGCGGACCCTCGGACGGCGTTGTCATGTTCCTCAACCCCTCTGCAGACCCCCTCGTCTTTTCCCTACCCAATGGCGCCAAGAAGACGGGCAAGCAGCTATCATCCGGCAACACCAATGCCCTGCTCCAGGCCGAACAGGGTGACACGGTCTACATGACAGGCATGTGTGAGCTTGATGAGTACCAGCTCATCAAGCAAGAGCCTATTGCTTCTACCGCTCAATCCGCCGTCTTTGTTGGCCGTCATTCCAAGCAGCCCGACAATATCGTTACCGTCAAGGTGCTCAAAACTGTCATGGGCGGCACGCCTCAGCCCAATGCACATGAACGCAATGTTATCCGCCAGGCCGACATGTGGCAACGCGAGTACCAAACGCAAGAAAACTTGGCGCATCGCTCCATCGTACGCTACTACGGTGGCGACGCCCGTTTTCTCTCGCTATATATGGAGCACGTCGACGCCAAGGATCTGACGGTTCAAAACCGCTGGAGAAGCAAGCAAGACGATCACTTTACCGGATCCCGAGATGATGCCACTCGCATTCTTAGGGATATCTCGAGTGCCCTGAGCTACATTCACGGCCGTCAACTTTGTCACAACGACATTAAACCCGCCAACATTCTGTACTCGATGGAGCGCGGCGCCGTCCTCTGCGACTTTGGCATGTCAACCGTTACATTGAGCCCGCCTGGCGGTGGTGGCACGCCGTACTACATTCCTCCAGAGTTTATCGGGCGCAAGCTCCGCGGGCCGCCCGCCGACGTCTGGGCCATGGGCGTCACCATGCTGTACCTGCTGCGCAAGCTGCCTTTGCCCGAGAGCCGCGCCCGGCCGCAGAGCGGGAACAAGCAGCTCTACTGGCTGATTGCCGGAGTTAACAACCCAGCCGTCGTTCAGAAATACGGCAACGGTCAGCCTGCCATTCTGCAGATGCGCACATGGCTGACTGAGGTGCACGACGCCGCGCAAAGACTGAACAAGGACGACCGCTTGGAGTGCATCGTCAAGGAGATGCTGACGCCGAACCCCGCCCAGCGCATATCAATGACCTCTATCCTGGAGCAGCTCACTTCCGAGCCCATCGCTGCCACGACTTGATGATTTCTATTTCGCATTTACTACAACATGTTTTGACATTTGTTGGGCGGCCCTTTTGCATGTTTGCACGTTTGCATGTGTTTATTTTCTTTATATGGTGTGGCAACTTTTTCTCTTTTCTTTGACACTGTTGGGCATACAGCATTTTGCATGAGCTACGTCGCACGTTTGCATGGTCTATGAGGTATGTGTGTCTCTTGTGATGGAAGAATGCTTGGAGAACCTTGCCACTAACTTGTGCCTCAGTAAATATGGTTCAGTCTTTCTCTTTATAGTGTATTGTCGATACCCTTCATTGTATTGTTATTTGTAGAGGTCTTTGTACATATATTCTACGAGGCGCAGCTCGTCTTTCGGGCGTTTTGATGGAGTGCAAGTCGCCAGTCAGCTATGCATATATACTTGGTTTCAGTACAGTCCCACTCATGGAATTTACAATTTACATTCGAATTATAAATCTTTTCTCATTCACAAATCATGTATATACGCTACTCTTGTACATTAAATCATGGTTTCCCTCGTCATAACAACATTCATTTACAGGCTTGAGCCCAAAGCAAAAAGAGCAGCCGCGCCAAACACGGTCGCGAGCACGCCACCATTGACGGCCGCGCCCACAACCGCACCCGACTTGCCGCCGGCGCTGCTCTGGGCAGGCGTGCCAGAGCCCGTGCTCGTCGCATTGTCGCCGCCGCTCGCCTGCTGCGGCTTGACCTCGTTCAGGGTGACGCCCTTGCTGGAGCAGGTCGCGTTGCGCTGCGCGTCCTTGGAGAAGCGAATGTCGGCACAGTTGTAGAGCGCCGAGCCGCTGGCGCCCGCGGTGACGACCTGGACGGTGGCGCGGGTGCCGTCGGCGATGCCGGCGGGGACGGCGAGCCTGTCGACGCAAAACGTGCCGCGGCCGGTCGTGTTCCAGAGGTCGGGCGTCAGCGTCAGGTTAAAGTTGGTCGTGTTGCCGCCGAGGCCGAGGTTGACGAAGACGTAGGTCCACGGGTGGTGCAGGTCCAGCTCGAGGGAGCCGCCGTCGAGGGGCCAGTCGGTTGTGTTGCCCGCGCCGTACGGGACGCCGGCGCCTGGTTTCCCAAGGGGTCAGTATATAAGTAGGTAACGTAGCTTGCAGAGGGCGGGCTCGGAAAGGATGCAGGGCAAGGCCAGTCTGGGGTGCTCACATGGGTAGGTCCACTGGCTGTACTTGGCCTCATTCTCGGCGGCGAGGGTGTCGGCGCGCCACTGCGGCTGCGTGAGGCCAAAGTGGCCAGTGACGGCCTGGGAAGCGGCCAGGAGCAGGGCAGTCTTTGCAAACATGGCGATGATAATCTGGCGGGGCTGTTGTCAATCGGGGGAGAGGAATGCCGGTCGGACAGTGGGAGGTGAGGAGACGAGAATGTGCAAGGCAGTCGAGACAACGGGCGGCGACAAGGTGTACTATATAGACCGTTTAAACTAGCGCACGGCGCACGTTTTGCAGCTGGAGGTAGCTGGAGAATGTCGCATTTTTCCGCATCAATATACACCATCGCCGGTACCGCATGCACAAAAAGAGGCCGGGGGTGTGTGCGGCGCCGCCGCCCACCGTCGGGCTTCCACTAGCGGCCAGCCCAGGGCCCCAGCTTTGAGGCAATATATATGGTATCTAATATCCAGCTGGGACTTTTTCCAGGCCAACCGACCCGAGAGAAAATATGGAGACTTTCATCGCATTTCTGTGCTTCCTCGAGCCTGCCAGCCGGATCCTTGAAACATGCATGTAAGTAGCCTTTCCGGAGGTGTGGGGCCGCTCCAAAAGCCCCATGCATACATGTCCCGGCCGTTCGCAGCGTGATGGAAACGATGAGGAGCATTGCTCCTCCATGTCTTGGTGATTTTTTCCGTCCTGGCCATTTTCGCCAATGTTTCTCACCAGCAGCCCTTGATCCTGGCTGATCTTGTATGCCGCAATGCAGGGCTGAGGGGTCAACGGACAGGGCATGGTCTGCGTCGCTGTTAGTCTAGACGCGGCTGGCCGTGGGGCGGGGCTTGCAGCGGAGGAAAACTTGCTCAAATGCACGCAACGCTTTGTTCAAGCTTATTTTTTTATTGTTCTGCCAGGTGGGTGCTGAAGGAGCTGTCAATAGTGCGTTGAACTCAAAACATGCTGATCAATGAGCGGCTTGAAATTTGCTCGATAACCGTGGACCTTTGATTTGCCAATGTGGCGAACGTGCACCCCGGCGTTGTCAAAGTATAGAACGGCAAGCTGGCATATTGCCAACGGCGCGAATTGTCCCCCATTCTTAGATGAAGAAATAGTTATTTGTTTTCTCGCAATATGTACATATTCAAGAGCTACACGGTTTACCCAAACTGAACAGTACCTGGTCAATTTGAAGCTTCATGCACTTGCTGGCGCTGGCTACCCTGAACAGCAGCTTCCCTACTTTGTACAGAATTTTGCAACCGAACCATTCAGCAATCGAAACGTGAGCAGAACGAATACAATGATGCTTCGCCCACCTCTCCCCAGCATTTATCGTTAGCAACAAGATAGCTCTCCGCGTGGATGGAGTCGATATTGTTCTATCCGTCTATATCTACAAGTATCTACAAGATATTAATAAAAAGAAATCCTTCTCTCTACAGCTTCTCCAGACGGCCCTCCTTGGGCTGCGCGTCCTCGTCGAGAACCTCCTCCCGCAGCCGCACTTCGACGCCCGTCGGCCCATTCTTGCCAAACTTGGTCAGCACCACCCTCTCAAAGTCGCCTACGCGATCCGAGCCCTCGAGCTCCGGCCCCGGATGGCTGAGCGACAGCACGGCGCGGCCGTCGCCGCCCTTCCCGTCGCGCACGTACATGGGCACCGGGCTGATGACCTTGTCCGCCCAGGGCACCTGCGCCGACGGGTGCGCCCGGCCCAGCGCCGTCGTCGCCGTCGGCACCTGCTTGACAAACTTGAGCAGCCGGCGGCGCTCCTGCATGAAGCGCTTCGACTCCTCCTCGAGCGAGCCGGGCCTGCCGCCGCCAACGTGCCGCCCGATCGTGTCGAGGATAAAGTACTGCGGCGGGAACAGAATGACCTCGCCCTGGTCGGCCTGCTTGAGCCACGCCTGCGGCTCGGCAAAGAGCGCGGCCGTGTGCTCGATGCCGCCGTCGGGCGTCGGGATGACCATCTTGGAGGGCACGTCGCGGCGCGTCAGCGGGAGCAGGTACAGGTACATTTGCGTGGTGAAGCGCTTCGGCACGGTAATGGGCGTCAGCCAGCGCGTGTAGGGAATGAGGGCCTCTATGCGCCGGGATAGTCAGCATCGGGCCCGTCGGCAATCCGCTTGGGTATCTCGTTGTGTAGAGCACTACGTACCTGTGTCTGCGGTGGCGCCAATTGACTTGAGCCAGTCGCCAAACTTAATCTTGCGGGCATGAATTTGCTTGCGCGCCTCCTCTCTCTCCTTCTCCGGAATCTGCACAAGCTTGCCGTCCTTTTTGGCCAGCAAGATGCCCGACTCCTCGAATGTTTCTCGGATGGCGCACAGACGGTAGGCCGGGCCGTCGCGGTGCTTGTCGGGGTTGCCCTCGGGGGGGACATCGCCGTCGTGGAACGGGTCCACGTTTCCGCCGGGAAAGACGTGCGCCGATGCAAACGACGACGACGTCTTGACCCGGTGCAGCAGCAGAATCTCGTTGGAGGGCGACAGCAGCACGACGGACGCGCTGGGCCGGGGCGCGGGAGGCTCGCCGTTCTTTTCCATCTTGTGGTTCTTTGTGGACTGGGTCGTTGTTGCGATGGTAGTCGAGGAGGTGACGGCACTCGAGAATTGCCGCCGGGACGGGCGATGACGTTGTGAGTTGGGCGGAGCGCGGTGCACAGAGTCCGCCAGGGTGGACAAGTTGAAGGTTGGGGTAGCTGTGGTGACGAGCCTGCGAGTAGCAACTCTGCGGGTGGCGATTGGCGATATTCGTCTTGCGACGATGTAAATGTGTGGATTCATGAAAAGCTCAACGTCGTCGGAGCGGCTATACTAGCTGTATAACCGTTCGGGGCGTGATCTGATGTGCCAGTGTGCTGAAGCTGGTTTGCGGGGAACGAGCCACGCTGCCGAGGTACAGCGGACTTGCGCCGGACATTGCAGATGGGCCGTAAATGTAGCAGCCCCACACTGCCGACAAGGACAAACTATTTCCAAAATCTCTTTTAATGTAGTGGCCATTATTGACAGTAGCAATGTTGCCACCTGTTTCTGCCAATTGAAAGTGGTTTGAGATGCAGACCGGTAGCAAAAACGACGGTTTGCATGATGACGCTCTTCCAAAACATAGGCTTCATTTCCAATCGCCCTCCTCGAGTAAAATAGTCCTACCCCAAGCGCAAGCCCAAGACCAACGCCACGCTGAAATGCAAAGAAAAAAAAATGTACGTGTAGTAAACAAGGTAGTAATGGTTTGTCAATATCGTTTCCTCTCCTTCCCTCTCAAGTTAACTTTCCAGAGGCAGCATATGCTTTTCGACTCGCACCACTTCTTCACTTCCGCCGAGCTCACCTCATCATCGTAACCAGCCTGCGTCAGTGGCCCGCAGTTCAGCCATATGGTAAGATCCTCAAGGATAATCGGATCATACATGAGTATCTTCTCATGCCAAGATGGATTACCGACATCTTTGGTCCTGGGTGCGGAGGTGACTGCCTTGCTAATATACTCAAAAGATGCTGGCTCATCGCGTGGTGACACGGCAATAGACAGTTCAGTATCTTCCTCCATGGACAGGGAGAGGTCCACGCCTTGCGAAGGAGAAAATGTCTCATCCGGCACTGAAGATGGTGAGTCGGAGAGCAGAGCGTCAATCTCGTCGAGTTCTGATTCCGAATCTGGTATTTCGACGACAATCTTAGAGCTTGTGGCTTTGTTACGTTTCGGGGTGCTGGGGGTCAATCTTGTTGGACCTGGCTGTAGCATGGCTGCAGCGCAAAGCGAAACAGTCTCTGACAGAGATGGCGTTGGTACTGGTGATTTGCGCGGTCTACCACGGAGCCGCTTCGGTGGACTCATGGGCTGCTGTGCTGATGGCGGTGGCTCCTGTGGCTGTGATGCACTAACCAAAGATGATTCTGGGCGAGCAGGTGTCTTGACAGTTGACTTCGCTCGACTTGATTTGACTGGTGATCGTGGAACTGATCCAGTGAGTGTCGAAGCAGATCTTACGCCTGTAACAGCGCCGATGTGATTCTTGCCTTGCCAACATTTTTCTAGAAGCGCGATGCGTGCGCCTCTTTGACGTACGTTCTTGAATCCGTATGCTGAGACAGCACTGGCCAATTGTGCATCAGTGTAAAGCTCGAAATTAGGACGAGGTGGCAAGCTTAGCGATGCAGGTACGGCAGGCACAGCCTCTTTCTCTTGAGAACCAGGCACAGAGCTTGGTAGCTCTGTATTTGCATTTTCCATGATAGGCAGCTGTTGAGGCTGCAATGCATCAGAAAGGGTAAGAAATGAGTCGTCCCCTGTAGGGCTGGCATCTCTGACATATCCGAAAGGATCAGCCTGCGTTGGGGGAACGGGCAATTCTTGCGACTTCTGGGCCAGCTCCTGAACTCCGAGGTCAAACAATTCCCCATCCTCATCGCGAGCCGCTGCGTTCCAAAGCGACCGCTTCGCCTTTGGAGGCTCAATGGCATCACTGTTGATTGGCGTCGCGATTGTCACGTAGTCGATTTCATTCGAAGTTTTCATCGCGGCTGCCAAGTCTCGCAGAAACCCGGGAGAGTGTTCTTGAGCAAGCTGACTCGAGGTGCCAAAAAGGAAGTCTTGATTTGCAACTTGACGCAGCGCCGCACTAGGTGACAAAAGCAACGGCTTAGGCGGCGCTTCCTTCTTCTTCGTTTTTCTTGGAGCTTTAGCGGCACGCTTTCTCGTCTTCTTCGCAGGTCCTTTTTGCTCAGGTTCTGTTGCTGCACCTTGAACATCTGCTTTTGATGTCTTCGGCTGGGTGTCCGCCCCAACATTGGGGTCAGGTTGGCTAGCGAGTTTGTACGCGGCAGTAGCTAGCCCTGTAATAGTTCGTGGCTTCTTTTTCACGGCCGGCTTCTTCTTTCCAATCACAGGCTCAGGAGCTACTGAGCGGCTTTGTTCAGATTTTGCCAATACCGCGTCGACCAGCTTGCGTTTGCGAAAGATGCTACCGTCTTCGTCGGATCGGCTTGCTCCAGTCGTGGTCAAGATGTCATCGCACTTGAAAGCCTCGAGGACTTTGGATAAAGTACTGTCCTCCACAGTATCCCCACCGACTGGCGGGGTTGCCACGGGATTCACAGTCTCAGGGTCAATGATAATTGACGACTTCTGTTTCGGCGGGGTCCAGTCTAGACGTCTCGCAGGTGCTCGTTCAATATTCAAAGATGCATATTGTGTCGGGGGTTTCGCAGTTGCGGTGGTATCGTTAGGTTCGGAGCGTTCAAGCGCTAGCTTTTTGAAGTATTTGCTCTCCGTCAAAGCCGCATGAGGTATCGTCGTAGGAGAAGATGAAAGTAGAAAGGGTACGCGAGCCGTGTCCTGATCTGCACGTTTCTTTCCCATGTCATTAACGTTCAAGGGTCCATGGAGTCTGTCCTTGTTAGGGCTTCTATATTGCGATTCGTGAACAGTAGCTCCAGAGGTTGACAACAGGTCCACCGTCTCCGGCCGTGCGTCTGGTGCTGGAGTGAACCTGCTCTGCGAGCGTGTGTGCGGTGGTGTGGTGGGAGTGGGTGACTTGAAGATCGGAGGCTTTGGCGGTCGTGACCCTAAACTCTGAAGCGAGGGGAGATCTGGCGAGGAGGATATCACGAGTGGGGAAGTTGCGGTGCGGCGCTTTGGACGTGAAGGTGACGACAGGAACATTTCAGGAGAAGCCATTGCGCCGGAGACATGTGCTCGAGTGCGCAGAGCGCATCTCGAACCATTAAGGCGCAGCAGAATGGTTTCTATGCTTTCTGCTAGCGCCGCCTCCAAGCATGCACTTTATGCGGAGGCGATTGCGTCGTCGCGATTTGCTCGTTGTTCGATTTTCTGAAGCGTTCAAAGCAATCAAAGTGGATACCCAGCTGCCAGATGTCTTGAGGGGCCGCCTATGGGCGTTGGCGCGCGATTGCGCGCTTCCATTGGCCCAGCGCTATCGCGAGACGTCCGCGCTATCACATGACAGATCATGTGACGCACAGAAAGCCCTCCCCGCCCCACGAAATTATTCAGCGCCAGGGCAAATTTCGAGGTTAGGAATTTACGAGGCTATCCCACCAGCGCATCACGAAACACCCTCTACACCCCCAGATACCCTCACAGCACCGTCAAGATGGAGAACGACCGTGGCGAGATCGTCGATCTGTAAGACAGCACCGAAACCCCCGAGACAATACCAATTCAATATTCAGAAGCGATTGGCAAAGACGAAAAACGGTGTACTAATATTGCGACCACAATTCACAGCTACGTCCCCCGCAAATGCAGCGCTACCAACCGCATCATCAAGGCCAAGGATCACGGCTCTGTTCAGATCTCCATTGCCAAGGTTGACGAGAACGGCCGTGCCGTGCCAGGCGAGAACCACGTCTATGCGCTCTGCGGCTTCGTCCGCGCCATGGGCGAGTCCGACGACGCTATGAACCGTCTGGCTCAGCGTGACGGCCTTGTCAAGAGTGTCTGGTCCGCCCAGCGATAAATGCTTCACATATGACGAAAAGAAACGAAAAAAAAAATCTAGAGTGAAAGGTGCATAATACTTGGGAGACGGAACTCGGAACCAGCATTCAGCACAGCAATGCTAACGACCCCGACAGTTTGGGATTGGGTTTCGGGAAAGGATGCATTTGTGGAACTTAGAGTTGGCCTGCATTTAGCAAAATCCAATTCGAGGCGTCTCGGCTCGATTTCGAAGACACAAAAAAATTACGAACTTGTCCAAACAAACACATGCGAGCGCTGGAAGTGATTGTGGATGTGTGATTTGGTGCTATGCTCCCGGCTGGAAAAGTCTTCTCGCACCGGCTGGCTCACAGGGCTCCTTGTGACGCTGCCTGTCCATTGCTGAGAATTCAGAGACTACTCTGATAGTCTCCAAGCCGCAGATTATTCTTGGCCTTGAAAAAAAGCCGTGACAGTTGAGATTGCTTGTCATGGTACAGATACGGGTCAAACATGCGAGCAAACTACCACTCGTCTCATTACAACATCGGCTAACTTCTAGGATACTCTCTACACTGCTAATGCAGCCCGCGAATTATCTATCGGATGCTCACGAGCCTACGCCACCGCCGCCTTGTACGCCGCCAGAGCCCGTGCCCGGCATTCACTGTGTTCAACAATCGCCTTTGGATATCCGTTCTTCTTCGCCTTGTCTCCTGCGCCGCGATTGTACGGGTCATGAATCTGCTTGTCGTCAAAGTCTTTCAGTTCTGGCACCCATTCGCGGATGTATTCGCCCTGAGGATCGAACCGTTCGCTCTGTCGAAGGGGATTGAATATGCGAAAGTACGGCTGCGGGTCGACACCAACACTGGCGCTGAAGCCCCAGCCGCCGTTGTTGCTTGAGAAATCGCCATCGGCCAGATGCTCCATGAAGTACTTTTCGCCCATGCGCCAATCAATGAGGAGATCCTTGGAGAGGAACGACGCCACAATCATGCGGCAACGGTTGTGCATGTAGCCTGTGTTGTTCAGCTGTCGCATAGCAGCATCCACAATGGGGAATCCTGTCTTGCCCTCGCACCAGGCCTTGAAGTGGTCGGCGTCATATGACCACTCGATATCTGCGTAGTCGGGCTTATAGGGTTTATTCATGCTGCAAAATACCATATTAGACGAATCAATGACAGTTTCCCAATCGTGTACTCACCAGACGTGAGGCCATCTTACCAAGACATGTCGATAAAAGTCTCTCCATGCAACCTCACTGATCCAGACCTTGATCCCATCGAGGCCGCCGTCCAACTTCTTTGACTTGTTTCTGTCCCTGGCGGTACGCACGCAAGTTCGCGCACTGAGTGTGCCACTGGCCAGGTGCACAGAGAGGCTAGACGTGCCATTATTGCTCGGAATGTTCCTCTGCTCGCTGTAGCCGCCAACTCGCTCCTCACAAAACTTGGCTAGACGAGCCTTGGCTTCATGCTCGCCACACGGCCAAAGTGAATGGAAGCGCTTCTTCTCTTCCGTAGACAATTCCTTCCCTTTGGGCGCAGCAGGTATTTCGCAGTCAAAGAGCTTTTGAAACGCTTTCCGTGCCGAGGCTGGATTTCTCGGTGGTGTGTCGTGCAGTTCCAGCAAGTCAAGATTGGAGTGGATGTGAGCCATCCATGAGCGATACCACGGTGTATACACTGCATATTGGTTGCCTGTACCGCTTCGAAGCTGACCTGGTGGGACGACGCAGGTATCATGCACGGCCTCGAACGACTTGTTCTTCTCAGCCAGCAGCCTCAACAGCTTGGTCTCACGACGAAGCTCATCCACCTCGTACTCTAGGTTGGCGCACAGATGGTTGCAGCCCCATGATTCGAGCAGCTCAAGCACGCGAGCAGGGATCTTGGCGCGCTCTTCCACAGTCTCAATGTACAGCGGGATGTCCAGTTCCGCCAAGTCATCCCTCAGTATCCTCAGAGTGCGAAGAATAAAATCCACGCGCACTGGTGATCTGAGGTGAGCTTTGAAGTCTTGCGGGCTAACCAAGTAAAAGCAGACAAGCGGAACATTCATCTCCTTTGCCTTTTGGGCGGCTAGAGCAAGTGAAGTATTGTCGGCGCACCGTAAATCAGTCTTGAACCAATGAGCAACAGCCTCGCCTTTGACGGCTTGCTTCATGGCCTCTGATGTCTCGCGCTGGGCTATCACCAAATTCTCCATGGGGCGGTGAAGTGCCTCTTCAGCATAGGCGCGTGCTCTGGTGTTGCTCATCTCTGGTGGATAATAATCGCGAAGGACAATCCCATGTTTCTCTGAAAGGTCAGCCGCATGGTGCGGTTCTCGAAGCTCGTCGTCGTAGTCCGTCGTTTTGGCTTTCTTGCTCCCATTTGCTTTGGCAGGCGCAGCGCTGGCCTTGCGCTTAGTCGAGCGAGGTGCCATTGCGCTAAAGCTTCTAGTGAGTGGTGCTCGGGACTGCAAAGACGCCGAGAAGACGGCAACAGCTCGGGATGTGAAATGGGCGCGTCGCGTCAGTGGTGCTAGGAAGCAGATTGGCATGTAAGTGAGGGACGGTGGAACGTCCGAGTACGCAATGGCAGGTGCAGACGCGACTCGGTGAGAAAGATTGAAAAAAAGTAGTTTGTCTATGATGTCAAAGTCGAAGTTCTAGCAGGGTCAATTAGACAAGCGCAACACTTTTCACCCCTTGGACGACGGGCCAGTTGTTTATTGAGGGTCCCGATTTCTTGTGCGTCATAGCAGGGTTGGGATCGGGAGCGATCTACTACGCCGTAAACGGTTAAATCGACCTGTTGCGCATGCATAAACCAGCCAGTCGCGAAGCGTCAGCACGAGAGCATTGTGGTATTGAAAGGAAAATGAGGATTCAAAAAAAGAATTGAACAAATTCAGCTCACAGAGGAGAGGTGTGTGGAAAGCAGGAAATCGCAAAAAAAAAACGGAAGGTTGACACCCCCTGCCGGACTCGAACCGGCAATCTCAAGATTTCGAGAATAGAAGCTATGCAACGTTAGCTTGCTAGAGTACAACGACAAGATCTAAGCGGGTACGCACTCTTGCGCCTTAGCCATTAGGCCAAGGGGGCCGTTGTTACCCGACCTCGGCTAATTTTGCTCTATGACCCTAAAACAGCCTTGCACTTTTTTCCGGATGGACCGGCGCACTTGCGATGGATCTTTTCATTATAAACCCGCATGGGATCGATGACGAAAACCTAAAATAAGATTTGAGTTGCTTTTCTTTTGTTCATTCGGGTAGCGGGCTCGTTGTTCGAGCTACAGAGCTGTCCAGCCTGAGATCCTGTTAGTGTAGCCTGGAGCATCGCTGGGCCTAGTCTAGCTACTCTATGTCCAGGCGGCAGTTTTAACATTAATCCTATCAGTGAACACCTTTTTCGCAGTCGCATAACGCTCGATCCCACGTATAAAATGTCAATGGCGGGTTGCTGAGCTGTTGGGGCTCGTGACCACTTCCGTCTTTCCTACTTAGGCTCGCCGAACTCGACGCCATGCTAGTTAGAAGTTGCTGGAAACAATACTACAGCCTTCAGCCAAAACCATAAGTGTGCAATCCGCTGATGTGAAGTGAAAGATTCGAATAAGAGAAGAATCATTAAGCGCCTCTCTGCATTATTAATGCGGACACCAACTTGCAAATCAATTATATACATGAAACGAACGGTGGCACATCCGTCACCAAATTTCTACGCTTGGAGAGCTACTCTGCCTATAGGTGTTTAAAAGCTTTCATTGCCGCCAGAATGGAAGAGATGAAACTTGAACGAGTCAGCGCACTGACAAGAAACGATCTTACCGGGCTAGATTTCAGTTTCAAGATCAATGCTGAAGTTGCGAAGCCGATCAGTCAACTGGAGAATGACGTGCCGTTTCAGACATGGCTGCTACCCGAGAGCGTGAAAGATTTCGGCTTCGACGAGGAGCAATTACACGGCGCTGATGGCCTGCACAAGGTCATATTTATTCTCAGAGCCAAGGATGGCCGTGTAAAGGGATATGCTGTTGCATCTAAAAACTGGAACAGAATGGTGTCGCTAGACTTTATTGGGCTGGACGTGAGCATGCAAGGCTACGGCAATGCGTTGCGTCTTCTGGAGGCTGTCAAGGACTGGACGCGAGAGATTGGACTCGGTGCAATTCGCATCGAGTGCCAATCAAACAATAATTCGGCTTGTCGCCTTTATAAAAAGGCCGGCATGGTCTTTGCAGGCTACGACGAGCATCTTTACAGGGCGATCCCGGAGCACAGAGGCGAAATCGCCGTCTTTTCTACGCGCTGCTCGGCTAGCTAGCGACCGGCAGGCGTTTGAGCATTGCTTGCAAGACTTTTCAGAGGCTTTTCGACTTTTCAACTTTTCGATTCTTTGCTACATTGCTCGTGTCCGTTGTTTTTGCGACGAAATTTACAACAATTATTATGTGGCCTCGGGGTTACAATTGTCTGCAGCGTCTGCCCACCCATTATTAGCGCCCAGCAGGCAGGATCCCTGCCCCAGTGTGGCTCGCGAGTCGCGCTGATGCCTGCTTCTCATCAACGTCATTTTTTCTTTGGCTGTTGCTTAAACATACTTACTTGACAAAAGGGAGCCAACGCGGGCGAAACTCCTACATCGTAGCGACCATCTCCCGAAGCATTCCCAGGCGCCGCAGCATTTTTTGGGCCTCGCCTGGGCCGCCACGCTTCACGTGGCGTTTGCAGCGACAACCGCGTTGAAATTGTCCCGTCACTGGGTAACTGCTCACAACGACTGCAGAAGCGTGACGGAGTCTCGGCTGCAGCTCACACGTTCTTCAAGCACATGTTCATTTGTTCATGGCTCACGAATTTGAGCTCTGAGAGCTTATATCATCACAAACAGTCAGCTCGTCATGGCTGGGACGAAAGCATGGCGGCCGCTCCGGCTGTCAGGAGAGGGCGAATTGCCGCCATTACTGGTCACCTTTGAGGCAAGGACGTCCGAGTATTCGATCCAGGTTACAGACATGGCCCATGTATGGACCGAGTCGATGGAGAGGAAAGCCATATGCATAAGAGCATGGGGAGAAAATACGAGCATTGACCCGAGCGACACGCCAGAAAATATGGGCAAATTTCTCCAGACACTCCAGAGTGCCCTGGACGGGACAGCTTCTGGCCATGGTGAAGCTACGGTCACGCTTTCTCCCGGCTCATTGGCAGACTCGGGAGAGGACGGCTTGCAGTTGGTGGCCACCTGCCAGCTCCCTGGCTTCGAGCCTCTGAAATGGCCGTTTCATCTGAAGAAGTTGTCCTCGATTGTGGTCGCCAACGAATTCGCGATTCCTCTTGTTGAGACTCTCTACTCCAAAAGTCGCCAGGTCGACATGTTGTTACAGGCACTGAAACACAAAGATGGGGTGATTGCCAAGCTCTCCGACAAGCTTGAAGCCACGGGCACAGGTTTGGAGCACGTCTTTACCGCGCTTTCAGGGCGCAAAAAGGTGACTAGAGAGGCTGCACATGACAAGATACGAGGTCTGGCTCCATTCAACGAGCACAAGATGAATGCTGAGCTTCGGAACGACGCTGACCGGCCGGACGATGTGATGGACCTGGTGCAAAGAGTCTTTGGCGGCATACCTACTCCATCTGATACATCGATGACTCTTGCATCGAACAGCCTAGACAATTGGTGGCGAACCTTTAGAAGCACATCAAGTCTACCACATCGCAGTGCCCCTGCAAGTGAGAATCGGACCACTGCTCGAGACTCAGCAGTACCGTCCTCACCTCCAGACAACAACGATGTGAAAATGGTTGAGGATAACGAAGATGATGACGAATTCCAAATTCAGTCTACTCCACCACGTCTCAAACCGAAGGATGAGAATGAGCCAATTGGTGCTTCTACGTTATCGAAACAACAATCACCTTCAAAAGCTATCAAGAAAGAGCCCGGGTCTTCTCAAGAGCCGAAGCGAGCTGGGCGTATTGGAGCCATCGGGGGCAAAAAGCATGTACCACCTGCATCGCCGCCCAAGGCAGTCACTCCAGCGCCTCCTCGCAGCAAAGCAGGGGTGGCAGATGACGACGAGACTGCATCAGAAACAGCCAGTGACGTGGACGAGACTGCCTCTCTTCCCGACGACGACGACGATGACGCCACCGCCGCCGCCGCGTCATCTCCGCCAGCGGCAGCCCCGTCTCCCTCGCCAGCCAAATCAGCTGCAAAGAAGAGCGGTCTGGGCCGCATCGGTGGGAAACCGAGAGCACCACCGGCGCGTGATGCAGAGACTGCAGAGGACGACAGCCCGCCTGCTACGCGTGCATCTGCGGCAGCAAAGGGGGAGGCCCCCAGCAAGGGGCCGGGCGTCATCGGGAAGCGGATTGGTGGCGGCACAGCGTCGTCAGGAGATGCAAAGGACGATGCGCAGCGTGGCCGTGCGACCTCGCGCAACGCGTCGGCAGAGGCCAGGGAGGAGACGGGGAAAAAGGAAACCTCGCAGGAACGGGCGGACAGGAAACGAGAAGAGCTGAAGAGGGAGCTGGAGAAGAAGGCAGCCGCTGGACCGGCCAAGAAGAAGAGGAGGTTCTGAGAGCTGTTGACGCATATCTGCTGATGGACACTCGTCTTTTACCACGAGTGCATCCTATCGACATGGCAGATGGCTTGGCATCCTGACTGTCAACGGGGAGGCAACATCACACCGACACGGATTCGGCTCTTGAGTAGAGTCCGCGCTGACAGTCGGGCCATTCCCTGACGAGCCCCGCGGCATGGTTCAACAAGTCTTCAGTCACACTGCTACGTTTCTTTTTATTAATCTCTCACTCTGCTGGTTTCCTGCCGATGTAATACACATTTCCAGTACACCGTCCATTGCGTGAAACGTCTCAATCACACGATACACACCACCCCTTCTCCATCTCTCTCCTCACATGCCACAACCATTATTTTCATTTACACGGGCCGACTGCAGCGCTGCAGTGGCTCCATTTCGTCTAGTGAAACTGGCCACCTGGGTGCCACGACAACCTCTGTCCCCAGCGCGAAGAAGCAAGAAAACTGCACACGTGCAGAAGCTGGAGAAAGGCCGAATGCGCGATGCCTCACCGGTGTCGCGCAACCACGACGTCTCCGCCATGCGTCTCTGGGTCTACAAGTCGGGAGGCGCTTGAAGGACCATGAATCATGACCATCTCTGCATCTTGAGGGCAAGGGGGGTTTGTAGAACCGCGCTTCGACCTGTTTGGGACGATGCATACACCAGCTGTGGAGGAGACGCGGTGTACTTTTTACGATTGGTCCAGACTTTTCCAAAGAGCCACGTCCATGACAATTTGTTGCACGGACTACAGGAGCTGTCAGGACCACGACGACTTGCATCTCAGAGCAGCGCAGCTGTAGAACTTGAAGTGATGCTCATTGTTATTGTACTGCCCGTGTTGTTCCTGGCGCCTGTCCTACAGCAATGGGGGTTTGGAACACATGAGATCCGGGAGCAGCAATCTCGGGCACCGTAGAGCAATGTCGTTGTAGGACTATCTTGTCCGAGAACCAGATGGCATCATCTAGCCCGTTGTTGACTGTGAATCTGCCCTTGTGCACCTCGATATCCCGCCGTGGACAGTCTCTACGGAAAAGCAAGCTCTACAGCAAAGCAAGCTCTACAGCAAAGCAAGCTCTACAGCAAAGCAAGCTCTACAGCAAAGCAAGCTCTACAGCAAAGCAAGAGGGGGCCCACGAAAGGACTAGACTGCAGGTCGTTTTGATGCCCCATGCTAGTTGGACTTGCCCACGCTGCGGGCAAACTCATGGGGGTCGGCCACATTCCGCAAGACGGATGTGGTCCGCGCCAGCAGGGCCGTGTGTGTGCCCTTGACCAGGCCCGTCCGTGGCCATGCTCGGACGAGACACGATGGCGCCATATACATTGGGGCAGATCGCCCATGTTACCCTCCATCGCCACCTGTTTTTGAGGGAGAGTCTACAGAAAACCAGGGCTTCTACAGCGGGCGCGCCGTTGCTCAGCCCGCAGTCCAAGCTTTTCTGCAACCCGTTGCCGCTAAAACAACTACCCTTGGGGGGAGTGTGTCTGCTGTCTCAGAGAGGGCGCGGGAGAGAGAGAGAGGGTCAGAATGACAACGACCAGCGCCGTTTTACGCCTGCCGTTGACTAAAGTGGGAAACCCACGATAGAGCGCTCTGGTGGGCTTATCCTCGTCCCCCTGGCTCTCGCGGCTGTTCCGATCTTGGAGCCCCGGTGGTCCCGTTTCTTTTCGTAAATCCCGGGCTGGGACGGGCGTCGCAGCAGTAGCAGCCAGTTCCATTCCATCTCGCATCCGGCGGCCTACTACCAATGGGACGCGCGGGCTACTTTGCTCGAACTGGAGTAGACCCATACGCAGATGCAGGCCGACCAGCCAGAGGGCCCCCCCCCCCATCATCATCGTTGGAGAAACCTTGACAACGCCACGGCCCAACGCAGAAAAAGAGCTGCCAACGATTTCTGGCAATGGGTCGCAAACACCCTGCTGGGCAGGCCTTTTTCTTGAAATTCTGAAACAGTGGCACTCTGTTTCTTCCCTTTCTTGCCAGGGGTCCTTCTTTTGGGGGCGATGGGCAAGCAAACGAAGGGCTTTTTTTTTCTTCCCCTCTTCTTCATCTTCATCATCTATTTACGTCTTGCTTGGGAGGGCGATATTTGCAGCCCTCTGGATCGAAGAATATTTTTAGCAATGCTCTCGCGGGACCAACGCTAACAAAATCGGCCAAGCTCCATGGCCGGCATCACCAGACACACACACGCCCCCCCCCCCCCCACCCCTTGGTATTGTTCTCTTATTCAGATCCGAATCTAGTCTAGCACATAAAGGCGATCATCCAGTCAAATGGCATCGGCGACACACCCCCCCTGGCAGGCCAGCTCCACGCAGCCCTGCGAGTCTGGCCGTCGACATGGCACCTAATGTGGTAAAATTTAGCGGTCCGACATGAACATCATCATCGATATAAAGAACATGAACAACAGATGAGTACACTATCGTTGTATCTTTTGATGCAGCAATGTAGGCGGCCGACCAGTTTCTCTTTGCCTTTGGTTCCTTGGAAGGCGTCTTCATGCACCATCGACAGGGCACCGCATTCGCCGCCACGGCTGTCATCAATGCGGCTCGGCAAACGCAGTGGTGATGATCAAGGGCCCGTCCGTCATTTACAGCGCCCAAGAAAGAATCCTAATTTACCCATTTGCCAATGTCTTGCTCTCTGCCTTTTGGGGTCAAGAGGAAGAGGGGCATGTGCCCAAGCGGACAACGACAATGACTGACCAAAACAAAAAGCCGCTAAAAACCCTTGAGCCCTTTAGCCCTTGAGCCCTTGGAGTGGTGGAGTGGCCAGTGGTCAGTGGTCAGTGGCGTGTCGATTTCTGAGGGAGAGACAGAAAACGGCTGCGGGCGTTGCAACGGCACTAAAACAAAAACCTCGCGCCAGACGCTTCTCATTGAGTCTTGACTGACAGCCCACCCCTCCCCCCTCGGGCCTTGAGCGTCGAGATGGTGGCTTGCTTTAGTGCGGCCGCTGGCTCTCTCTCTTTCGCGCGCACATTCAAATATCAAAAAAAAAAAAAAAGAAGAGCACAGGTCGTTGCCTGCCGATCCTCTGTTCTCGCCTGGATCCGATGGACCAGGAGACGACGACGACGACGACAGCCGGCAGACGGCCCTTTCTTTTTTTTTTCTTTGTTCCCTTTATAAAATCATCTTTACAGGCATCGCTCAAACAATGCTCCGAACCTCTTCACGTCTTGTCCACCACGTACGTAGTATCGTCCTGATGCAGCTGGCAAAGTCTCTCAGATGACGACGACGACGACGACGCTGATCGACGGGCTTGATTCTCTCCTGCACGTCTTTGGCCCAGACAAGGCAGCCCCAGCCTTGCCCTTGCTTTTTCTGATTCTTCTTCAGCTTTTTCCTGCACGAGGACAGGGAGGGCGCGCCGCCACGCACAAGGCTCCAGAAGCTGACATGTTGGCCCCCCCCCCCCTTCCTCCCTAAGAGCACAATTCCCATTGGAGGGTAGCCGAGCTGGGCTCTCATGCCGGCAGATCCTTCTATTGAGCTTCGATTTCCCTTCTCTCGACTTGCCCAGTTGAATCAGGCCAGTGGGCCCATGCGCCCGCCGCCCGCTTTCTTCTCCAGTGCCAGGCCTCAAGATGTGCCGGGCTGCGTCCCCCCC